>CAWUFW010028350.1:0-22198 GCA_963921515.1 Calotriton arnoldi | reverse complement strand
AGAGGTCGATTCCGATTCGGGCCGGAAAAAGCACCGACCGACTCGGAGCCGGAAAAATTACCGACCGACACGTACCAGTGGCGCCCGACACGCCAAGTACGATGCAAGCCGCGATAAATCCGACCGACACGTCAGGAAACCAAGCCGACCGACCGAGCCGCTCGGAAAATAGCAATCCGGCCGGAAAACACGCGAATCCAACCGACCGACACGCACCCGGAACAAATCCGACCGAATCGTACCCGCCAACTCCAACCCGCAAAGTACGATGCAAGGCGCGAAAACACGACCGAGTCGGACGGAGGACAAGCCGTACGACCGACACGCATACAAAACCGAGCCGAAGCAACACAATACACCGCGACCGACGCGTACGCAGCATACAAAACTGCACAAACACAGCGTGAACGAAACGGAAAACACCGTACGAGACCAATGCAGGGTCCGACTCGGTCACAAGAACGTTTCCAACATACACAAACAGCACAAAGGAAAAATCAACCAAAAAAAGGCCAAACAAGCAATTACCAAGCCAATAAATACTGGGGGGTGGGGACAGAGAACAAAGACACACCCACAACTCCACCTATATAAAGGACACAAATCACTACCATGAGCCTTTGCAAATGCCATTCCACTGCCAGCACCCAAGAGAAAGCAACCACACACCCACAGCTCATCCCTCACACAAGCCACACACCAGCAGCACACCAACAAATACCTACCTCACATACACCCAGCACAACACACACCCACACACCCTCACCTGCACACCAACACACACATCACCCACCATCACCACCCATCACCATGCCCCCCAAGAAGAATCCCAAGTTCCTAGATAGTGAATTGGAAGTCATGGTAGACGAGATCCTCAGGGTGGAGCCACAGCTGTTTGGCACTCTGGTCCAACAGACCCCCATGTCGCAGAAAACCAAGATGTGGGAGAGGATCATCAACAGGGTGAACGCCCAATCACCATGTCGGCGCACAAAGACGGACATCCAGAACAGGTGGTATGACGTGCGTAGGAGGGTACGGGACCTGCTGAAGATAGACTACATCAACAGCCAACACACCGGCAGTGGCCCTCCTGCCAAGCCAATATACCTCAGGCCCTGGGAGGAGAAGGTGCGGGCCATCCTTCCGCCAGTGAGCGTATATGGACTAGAGAACATCCCAGAGCCTGGTGAGTACACAACAAATGTACACAATAAACTGCCACAAAACACACACATCACTGTCAAGGGGAGAGTCAAACCATGCACTCATAGCAATTACACAGCAACTAGAACAGAATCATCCCAAAATGTGTATGTCAGTCAGATAAACACAACACATGCCATCAAAAAAGTCACATCCAACTGTGCCAACACATGTACAAACACAACCACAACTACAGCTAGGCAGTGGCACAAATAGAACTAACACACACATCCACACATGTAGCCACCACAACAACACCAACACACAGTGAAGACCACTCAAAGGAAGGAATTCTGTGTATGCTGGCCAAGTCAGTGTAGCCAATAGCATCATGGGAGTCGCAGTCACACATATTGCCCCCCCCACAACTGTCCCATCAACACCACCATGAACCATGCGCACATCACAGGGAGTGGAGAAGGACTCACAAGATGGCTGACACTGGCTACTGCTGTGAGGAGCACAAGGCCCTGCTGGCAACTGTGCACCAACAAACAGCAGGACACCACTGACTGACATCCTGAGAGACAACTTCCACTCCCTGCAATGCAAGCACGTTCCATGGTGGGATATCTGGCTGGCTGGGTGGGAAGGGGGACTTGCAGCACTGACCATAGTCACCAGCACCTCCCCTCACACCCCCCCAACACAAACTCCACAGTACCCACCTGGTAGAATGCAATGCCCTCCATCCTAACACAAGATCCCACAAAGCACCACCACCCTGGGTTATGTTGTGTGAAGCACAGGGACACTCTTGGGACTCTTAGCCAAACAACTGCCAGGACAACACTCCCAGCCATCCTGTCAGCACAGCCAGCCCACCCCACAGGGAAGCAGAGTCAAAAGGAAGGAAGCATGGGCATGCTGGGAAGGGGGGTGGAGGCAATAGCATGATGGGAGTCGTAGTCACAGACATTGCTCAGCCTCACAACTGGCCCATCAACACCACCCTGAACCATGCTCACATCACAGGGAGTGGAGAAGGACTCACAAGATGGCTGACACTGGCTACTGCTGTGGGGAGCACAAGGCCCTGCTGCCAACTGTGCACCAACAAACAGCAGGACACCACTGACTGACATCCTGAGAGACAACTTCCACTCCCTGCAATGCAAGCACGTTCCATGGTGGGATATCTGGCTGGCTGGGTGGGAAGGGGGACTTGCAGCACTGACCATAGTCACCAGCACCTCTCCTCACACCCCCCCCCACACAAACTCCACAGTACCCACCTGGTAGAATGCAATGCCCTCCATCCTAACACAAGATCCCACAAAGCACCACCACCCTGGGTTATGTTGTGTGAAGCACAGGGACACTCTTGGGACTCTTAGCCAAACAACTGCCAGGACAACACTCCCAGCCATCCTGTCAGCACAGCCAGCCCACCCCACAGGGAAGCAGAGACAAAAGGAAGGAAGCATGGGCATGCTGGGAAGGGGGTGGAGGCAATAGCATGATGGGAGTCGTAGTCACAGACATTGCTCAGCCTCACAACTGGCCCATCAACACCACCCTGAACCATGCTCACATCACAGGGAGTGGAGAAGGACTCACAAGATGGCTGACACTGGCTACTGCTGTGGGGAGCACAAGGCCCTGCTGCCAACTGTGCACCAACAAACAGCAGGACACCACTGACTGACATCCTGAGAGACAACTTACACTCCCTGCAATGCAAGCACGTTCCATGGTGGGATATCCGGCTAGCTGGGTGGGAAGGGGGACTTGCAGCACTGACCATAGTCACAAGCACCTCCCCTCACACCCCCCCCACACAAACTCCACAGTACCCACCTGGTAGAATGCAATGCCCTCCATCCTAACACAAGATCCCACAAAGCACCACCACCCTGGGTTATGTTGTGTGAAGCACAGGGACACTCTTGGGACTCTTAGCCAAACAACTGCCAGGACAACACTCCCAGCCATCCTGTCAGCACAGCCAGCCCACCCCACAGGGAAGCAGAGTCAAAAGGAAGGAAGCATGGGCATGCTGGGAAGGGGGGTGGAGGCAATAGCATGATGGGAGTCGTAGTCACAGACATTGCTCAGCCTCACAACTGGCCCATCAACACCACCCTGAACCATGCTCACATCACAGGGAGTGGAGAAGGACTCACAAGATGGCTGACACTGGCTACTGCTGTGGGGAGCACAAGGCCCTGCTGCCAACTGTGCACCAACAAACAGCAGGACACCACTGACTGACATCCTGAGAGACAACTTCCACTCCCTGCAATGCAAGCACGTTCCATGGTGGGATAACTGACTGGGTGGGTGGGTGGGTGGGAAGGAGGTCTGGCTGTCAACCAAACACAATCAATGCAGACCATGTTCACACCCCAGAGAATACATAGAAATGCCCAAATAATGCAGGACAATGTGCCACACCAATATCAACCCCTGACTGTGACGACTTAGGACAATACAATGTACAGGCCCGCACCCCGAGGCACAGTCACAACTGTCAGGTGTGTCAACCACTGATGCCTGCAGAAACATGACATACATTGTTTGTGTCTCCCAAAAACAGGTGATGATAGGGACACAGCAGCAGACGCTGAGGAGTCCCAGTCCCAGGCTCAAGAGGATGCCGAGCTCACTGGCGTCGTACAGCCTCTGTCCTCCTCGGACGATGAAGAACAACCTGGCACATCCGGTGCAAGTCAACATGCTGCACCAGCAGGACCACCAGCTGCAGCACCAGCAGGTCCACCAGCTGCACCCCCTGCACCCACCCCTCCAACGACTGTCACCACGAATACCATCCCTGCCGACATGGACAGAATAAGGAACAACACCAGCGCAGTGACCCTGGACCAACCTGGGGCCATGGACACCACCACCACCACCAACCCCCAAGGTGGACCAGGGTTATCTGTGCGTGCAACTGCACACACTGCACATGTCAGCAGGGGTGGTGGGAGGGGTGGGAGACAGAGGTCGCTGCTTGCAGACGTTGCTGGTGTGCATGAAGACCCACAACTGGTACGCATAGCTGATGCGTACCAGTCCAGCACCGGAGAGCTCAGCCAGGTAGTGGGGCTCCTCAGAGACATCAAACAGCAGCAGGCTGCCCATCATGCCCGCTTGGACTCCCACATGTCCCACGTGGAGTCACACATGTCACGTGTGGACTCCCACATGTCCCGCGTGGAGTCCAAGTGGGATGTACTACATGAGATGACGGCGGTGCACAGGGACATTTTACAATGCCTCCGCCAGATGAACAGCAACCAGTCCACACCTCCCTGTGTGCCAACAACATCTGGTACCGAACAAACTGCAACTGCCACAGGGAGGGAGGAGGACTCTGGCGGAGAGTCCCCTGCACCGCAGCAGCCTGCACTTGAGGGCCCCCCCCCAAGAAGAGGGGTCGTCCGAGGAGGGGAAAGTGAGAGGCTGATGGCCAAGCGCAACTCCCAGGAAGCCTGAACCTGTTCTGGATTTTCGCCTTTGTGCACAGACTGTTCACCCTGTTGATGGCAACACTACTCCCACACATTGCATGGGGAGTACAAGTTGGAACAATGTGTCAGACAACTGTGGCCCCGATACTGGGGATCCTGTCTACCTGGACTTTCTATTCATCTAGGAACTTGGGATTGCAAGATTCATGTACAGCACAATCCATCCTATGCACTATTATCACAGATGTATCACAATAAACACAATAATACACCATACTTGCCTCTGTCGTGATTCCAACGTGGGTGCTGTTATGGGGATGATGAACAGCAAAATTACACTGTGTATGCGAACTGCAACAGCAAGGACAACACAGGCATGTGAGTACAGGCAACGTGACACATATGAGGGAGACACACCACCAGGGCTACACAACACATACACACCTAGGCCATCTGACTCATTGCCTACACTGATGTTGCCAGGGAAGACGGTGCAATGCACAGACACCACACCCATTCCCAGTTGTAGTCAAGTAGCCCACAGGTGCAGTAAGCAAATGGCAGTCAAATGTGTGACCACAGACAACGCACATCACTAAGTGAAGCACAGGTTTATTACACAGTAGCAACATGCCGTAACCACTACAGATGCAAGGTAACCCCACCTGGTAGCGGGCACACAGTCAACAACTGTAGACAGAAGGAAGTCCATGGGTGTGGCGCACATCACCTGTAGGGACACAACAGCTACCAGCCTGGATGTGCAATCACGTCGTCGGTGGACACAGTTGACCAAACGAATCTGAAAGTACCCTGTGAAGGACAGAAATGACACACAGTCAAAAGCAATGCAGTACAGGACAGAACAGCAAAACTCATGCACAATACATGTTACAAGATACCCACCCAGAACCAAGTTAGCATGTCAACACTGTTGGGGAGTACAGCCCACCTGTAACCACACATCGCAACACACATCCAGTCAAGTAGCCCATGGACACACTCCAACAGCGCCAGAGCCCCACCCACACATCATGCCAACTCACATCATTGACATGACACCTCAGGATACTCACATTCAGCTAAAGAAGTTGGTGATGAGCTGTCTGCGGACATCACCATCATCATCATCATCATCGTCACTGGCATCGTGGTCCAGGCCAGGATCCTCCACAGGTGGCGGATGTTGGTCATCGTCATCCTGGATGAGAGGCAACTCCTTCCGCACTGCCAGGTTGTGGAGCATGCAGCAGACGATGATAATCTTGCACACTTTCGCAGGGGCATATGGGAGGGACCCTCCGGTCTTGTCCAGGCAGCGGAAGCGGCTCTTCAGGAGACCAAAGGTCCGCTCAATCACTCTCCTGGTCCGACCATGTGCCTCATTGTAGCGCATCTGGGCAGGTGTCACAGGGTTCCTGAGGGGTGTCAGCAACCACGGCATGTTGGGGTATCCCGAGTCACCTACGGACAGACAAGTGCACATCAGCTGACTTGGAAAAGTGGGCGGAATACTACAGATCAGATCACACACAATGGCACAAAGTCAGTACACACCGACAAGCCAGGCACGCTGGTTCTGCATCTGTGCCATCAACCTGGGGATGCGACTACTCCTCATCACAAAGGCATCGTGTGCTGAACCAGGGAAACGGGCACACACGTGTGTGATGGTCATGTCTGCAAGACACACCACCAGTGCATTGACCGAGTGGTAGTGCTTGCGGTTCCTGTAGGCCTGCTCCTGGGCCTGTGGTGGTACCAAAGCCACATGTGTCCCATCAATGGAGCCAATGACATGCGGCATCCTCCCCAGGGCATAAAAGTCACTCTTCACGTCAGTGAGTCGTCGCAGTCTAGGGAAATATATGTACCGGTTCAGGAAGAGCAACATTGCCGCCAAGAAATCGCGGAGCACACGGCTGAACATGGTCTGTGACATCCCACCAGCAGACGCCACAGTATGTTGGAAGGTACCGGTGGCAAAGAAGTGTAGGGCTGCCATCACCTTCACCTTGGGGGTCAGCGCTGTAGGATACGGCCGGCCAGGCTGCAAATGTGGGGACAACTGCACTGCCAAATCCTCAATCAGCTGCCTGGTGAAGCGGTACCGTCGGATGCTGTCCCGTTCCACCATCGTTGCCAGGTCTGGGAATGGCCGATGGACAGCAGGAGCCCTGCAGTGCAGAGGAGAAGTAAGCAAGATCGTCAGTCACCCCACATATGCGGCATTGAACACACTCAAGATCCCAACATACATCATCATGAGGCACAACTACATGAAGTGTGCAGTACCGGAACGACATGTATGGTACATACATGGCCAACATCTGTCAACACGGTCCTACAGGTGGCATCAATTTGTCCCAGGTTGGCCCATTGGATATCATGATGCTGTGTCACAGTCACCCCCCAGTGACATGTGAGGACAGATGTGCCCCAGGCACCACAGCTCAACGACAGGCACATTCCCAGGGACCCTGTAATGCCACATGGACACTGGCATCACCTGGAGTATCATGTGTACACCACAACAAAACAAACATGACCCCCACAGGTAGTGGCCACACTTGCCATGGCAGGAGAGCCATGGACGTCTGTGACACACACGCACAACATCAGAGTCCATGCACACACAACGTGGATGTGGAGACTGTCTCCCATTGTGCACATGAAATCAGAGACATTGTAAACACTACATGCACAAAGACTGTGGAGGGCCATCACTATTGTGCCACTGGGACACCCTGGCTCAAACATACCGTCCCACATGGGACTCACGGGGTATGTGACATGACATACACAAACACCACTGTGAAATGTGACCATGGCACATGCACAGATATGAACAGTTGCACATCACAGTGGTCACGTACACGTAACACCCAGGATCCTGTCCCCATTAACACGTGCACAGCCTGGGGGTGGCTGCCCACAGGTGACACCCACAGGACAACATGTACACCAACATACACACAATAGGAAATGCAGCCTTACATGCCTTATGATAAGGTTTGGACAGGCTGTCGTGATGTAGGTGTGCCCCTCACTCCCTGGGAGCTATCTGTGGCTGGCATATGTCCATCTGAGACAGGCATGCTGACATATGCCAGTCACATGTACAGTGATGCGTTGAACAGCAATGGACCGATCGGTGTCTCCGGCCGGCCCATTGCTTTCAATGTGTGCGGGTACTCGTTGTACCCCTGTGCGCGTTGAACAGCAATGGACCGATCGGTGCCTCCGGCCGGCCCATTGCTTTCAATGTGTGCGGGTACGCGTTGTACCCCTGTGCGCGTTGAACAGCAATGGACCGATCGGTGCCTCCGGCCGGCCCATTGCTTTCAATGTGTGCGGGTACTCGTTGTACCCCTGTGCGCGTTGAACAGCAATGGACCGATCGGTGCCTCCGGCCGGCCCATTGCTTTCAATGTGTGCGGGTACGCGTTGTACCCCTGTGCGCGTTGAACAGCAATGGACCGATCGGTGCCTCCGGCCGGCCCATTGCTTTCAATGTGTGCGGGTACGCGTTGTACCCCTGTGCGCGTTGTACCTCAATGGACCGATCGGTGCGCACCCATTGACAATGGGCTTGCCTGGCAACAGACGCGTTTTCGAATATTCGAACGAGTCGGTTGCTGGAAAATCAGTTGGTCACCCACAACAATGTTGCAAAATCATGTATGTCATGAAGTTGAAATTTTGAAGGATGCTGTGGGCGTGTTTTGGTGCTGCTATTCCATGGATTGGCCAGATTCAGAAGATGCAAACGACTTGGACCTATCACTTTGGACACAAGGGACAGTATCTGCCTCTCCAGCACATATATATTGCTGCATGTTCCCCTGAGAGCCCACTTGCCTGCACTACATGCTCCAGGACGACATCTGCCACTGCACTGCTGCTGTCTCTGCCCCTCTGGACCCTGCAATGGCACGTACTGTGGAGAGAGCCCCAGCCTTCAGCCTTGAAGAGAACCAGGCCCTGCTGGACAGCCTACTTCCACAGTACAGCAAGCTGTATGGGACACCAGGGGAGCAGGTGAGTGTTCTGTGCACTGCCTTTCTGAATGTGCATTTTGTCTGACTAGCAAGGCTGAGAGTCAGCACACCACTGGCTAGCAGGCTCACTGAGTAGTTGTCACCCCCCATAGTGTGTAGTGACTTGCACTGGACAGGTATGGTGCAGTGACAGTGCTTCTGAACAGGGTTTTACTCCCCATGCAATGATACCATGTAGTGACTTCTGGAAAACTGTCCATGGGCAGCCGTGCACTGCCTGGGTACACCATGTGCCCCTGTGATTGCGACATGTATATGCAACTGTGTCATGCACGGATATGTTGCATGTGTAGTAATGGCCTTATCACTTTGTCATCCTGACAGGCTTCTGCCCATCGGAAGCATGAGATCTGGAAGGACATCGTCCGGGCTGTCCGGTCCGTGGGGGTCTACAAGCGCCGGATCCGCAACTGCCAAAAGAGGTGGCAGGACCTTCGGGGCTGGACCCGGAGGATTGCACGGGTCCAGCTGAAGCTGTCGCCTCCTCGCAGGAGGGGCGGAACACGGACCCTGACCCCCCACATGCTCAGGATCCTGGCGGTGGTCTTTCCAGACCTGGATGGGCAGCTGAAGGCCAGAGAGCAGCAAGGAGGGGGTGAGTCAAAGACTGCACTGTGTACTCTGTCTAACATGCTATGTGCCCTCCTCGGGCCAGGTTGAACTGCCACAGTACAGCAGTCATGTTGTCCAGGAGCCATGTCCCTCTATTGTGCACTGCCCACTCCTCATCTGATACCCAGGTGTGGCCCTTACATGCAGGGAATTCTGTCACTTAGGACTGTGTCCTTGCAGTTTGCTTGACTCAAGGTGGGAGACAGCATCTGTTTCCCTGACTCTGTGGTGGGCATCATGGGTGGGTCCATTGCTTACACAATGCCTGTATTCTGACATGTATTCAGCGTGTTACTTTGATCTGTGGTCCAATTGCTGAGCTGATCCACCACATGTGGCTGGGGTACCTGGCACACACCCATGCTGCGGGTGGGAACAATGTTTGGGCCCCAGGAGTATGTATATGACGTGTGTCACACATACTTAGCCAGCTGCCTACAGTCCAGGGCTCATCCCTCATTCATGTGGGGCTGGACAGTCATGCCTACTCCAGGCCATACAATACACTCTGTACTCCCACTCCCGTGTATCAGAGGACACATTGTGCACAGTGATTTGACCCCTCAGGTGTCTGCCTCTGTGTCAGTGTGCTGTGGATTAGTCGCCAGGACTGCTGTGGAGTTTCTTGGTAGGGGCTCAGCATGCCACTGGAGATGTGACCATAGGAGACGATACTTGTGTGACACATAGGTGTCTGATCAGCTGCCCATGCAGACTGGGGCATGTAAATGTGAAGTTCAGGCAGCTGTTCCCCATGCACAGCAGAGTGTGAGGGGCTCAGGTTCAGAGGGTAGTGTCACAGGTCTCCCATATGTCCAATAGGTATGACCTGGACAGATGAGGGTTAAGAGGATGTGTTGTGGGGGGATGTACATGTGCACTTGTGCAGCTCCAGGACTTGCATTCCCCATGACCTACTATTGTGACACAGTGCAGAGTGTTGTTGTCTGGCTGCCAAGTCATACATCACTGAGACAGTGATGTATGACTTTGCAGTCATGCCTCCGCCATGGCATGTGTCTACTGATTGGTGATCCTGCAGGGGAGTGACATGTGCTACATGCACACCATAGTGGCGCTGGCTATCAGGACATGGGTGCATCATGGTGTCTGTCGCTGGTATGCATCACATGCATTTCCTATTTGACTCTGGGCATCCCTTACATCCGTAAACCTGTACTGACTCAGTGGCAAGAGCTGTGATGTGTCCACACCGTGTCCTCTGCACTGTCCAACTACTGTGTACTTGGTGCATGTGTCAACACTGGGGTGTTGCAATCCAACAGACACCAGACAGATGGGTGCAAGGCCATGTGGGATGTGAGTGCCATGCTTGGCATCAGACTGACAATTGACTTCTCCTGTTCAATTAGTGCACTTTTAGCAATGTACAACTAATGATGCCAGGGCTTGCTCTGTGATGTGCTGTGCTCACAGTGGTGTGTGCGTTATGTGCAGGTGACTGATGTCTGTCTGTTTCCCCATTGTTTGCAGATACATCCACGGCCACGGAAGGGGACAGCTCCACGGACCAGGAGGAGCCGGAGAGCCAGACTGGGTCAGCAGCCGAGGAGTGGTCGGAGGGACCCAGTGGCACGGAGGGCGAGGGGAGCCACACCGAGGAGTCCTCAGCAGCATCCACCTCAGCTGAGGACCAGAGCAACTCGGAGGATGACTCCCTTGTGGAGGCGGGTGTCAGCAGCCACCACACCCCAGCTAGTGTTGCTGTCCCCGCCACCACCAGCACCACCACCGCCCTCCCATCGGCTCCCATTCCCCAGGTCCGTGGAGGCTCCCATGTCCGGGAGCGTGTCTCCTTTGGGCCAGGCACCGCACCCCCTGCCCCTGTGTCCCCTGCTGCCCTGAGTGAGGAGTCTGTGTACCTCCTTCGCCAGCTCCATGTAGGGCAGACAGCCATGCTGAGTGTCCTCCATGCGCACACCGCGCTGTTGACTCAGCTGGTGTCGTTCATGGAGGGCATCTCATCGGGCATGTCTGACCTACAGAGGGGCAATAGGTCCATGGACTCCTCCCTGACGGCAGCAGTGTCCCTCCTCAAACGGTCCCTCACCCCTCCTGCCTCTGCTCCATCCACACTCCCCAGCACCTTACCCATCCCAGGCACACACACACTGGCACAGGCACACACCAGCACACACACATCCAGCACACTGACACACACGCCAATGACAAAACGCACACGCACGCACATTCAGGGGACTGAAGCCAGACTCACAGGGGATGGGGCCCTGGAACACACACACGCATCCACATGCACTGCGCAGTCCTCAGTTCCCTCTCCCTCCAAAGCACCCTCCCTTGCCTCACCTGCAACCCCAAAGTCACAGCAGCTCTTCCTCTGTGACCTCGGCCTCTTCCCCACCGATGAAGCTGCTCCAGCATCCCGGGGGAAGAGGAAGCCCACCCACACGGAGCAGAGTGCCCCTCGCCCCCGGACACCCTCCCCCAGGCGCAGACGGACTGAGGCCCCCACCCGCAAGTCCCCCCGGAGTGCTAAGAGCAAGACCCCGCCACCGCCCTGCAGCTCAGGCACAAGGTCTCCGTCCTCCATCCCTCAGGCCCCCACTGCACAGGTGCCCCCACCACACCCTGCCCCAGGTTCCCCCACCCACAGATATACCATCCCCAAGATGCTCCGGCCTTCTCCCCCTGCCACTTGCTCTCCCAGCACCACACCCCCCGCTGCGCTTGTCTGTGCCACTGATGTGGTGAGGGTGTCCTCCCCCTCTGTCCAACCCACCTTGCCTGTTCCCCATTCTCCTCCCCTGGAGGTAGGCACTGCAGTGGAGTCCACTACCGCCCTGTCTGACTTGGGCACTGCAGTGGCGGACCTGTCCACCCCATCTGCAGGGTCCACTGCAGTTGTGCCGGCACCCACGACATCTGTGTCATGCCCCCCAGTTGTGCCGGCACACACCATGTCAGACACCTCCCCTGCAGTTGTCAGTGGCTCTCCAGCACCCACCACCCCTTCCCTGACTCCCCCTGGTGAGCCCTGATCCTGTCCCTGCGGTGCCTGGCCTGCCCCCCCGTTGCACCTCCTAGTGGATTGTCCCTGGTATTGTGCAGGCATGCGTAGGGTGACATCTGCCAGTGTCACCCTGTTTGAACTTTGACAATGGACTGGCCATTGGCCTTTGCTCTAATTTCTTCTGGACGTCGTTATCAAACAACACATATGCTGAATAAAGCAACTTTCTTTTCTCTAGTGCTCATGCTTCAGATGTACATGTTGTTGGTGCAGCTAACCATGCCCTTGCTGCAGTGATGGTGATATCTGGTCTCATGATTATGAAGTGTTACTGTGCAGGAACCCATGTGGTCCAGGGGGAATGTGTCCTATCATGTGGTGTATCCATGTCATCAATAGCAGCATCTGAGGGTGTCATGTGTTCAGTATTTGGCAATGGGTTTCCTACTTACATTGGCAATTTCATATCTGTGGCTTCCACCCCTGCACATCTGTTGTGCCTGCCATCGTTGCATTTGTCTACTTCCCTGACCGTGTTGCCATCTCCAGTGGACATGCAGGTTTGGGCATCAATGGGGAGGGACTCATCCGTGTAGTCAGTGCAACATTGCTATACAAGTGTGTTGGATCTGTGCTGATGATTCCGTTGGCACATCCATGACCAGGCTGATGTGATGGGAGCCCTCATTTGGTGCTAATTGTTGATTGTGTGACCAAGTGCTCAGCTGACATGATGGGGCCCTACTGAGGCAACATATGGCACAGCTTTCCTCACACAGGAGTGGAGTCCCCTCATGGCAGTGTGTACACGTGTGACATTGCCTGCGCCCAAGGTGTGTGTTGTATGTGCATGTCTGTGTGTTCACTTTCATTCATCTGCGCATGCTGTGATCCCTAGTGTTGTACCTGTTTGTGATGCTTGCTGACTTGAGCTATGTTCCCCCAAAGTCTTCTCCCTGTGTTCTCTGTGATGTGGGTGCATGGCACATTACTGGTCATCAGGGTGTCACCCATAGGTGTGTTTGCTGTCAGGGCAGAGTTTGTGTGCTGACGCAGATGGGTCACAGTCAGGTTTCCCTTTGGCACTTGTTGTTTGCCCCTGTCATGTGATTTCCAGTTTGTGTTATCTTTCAGTGATTGTGACACGTTGTGTGTGTGACTGCTGGCACTCCTTAGGGTCCGGGCTGCAATGTTGGTTGTTGTCTATGTGTGTTCTTTGTGGGTGACCTTGGCTTCTTCATTGGTGTGTGACTGTGGCTGGGATCCCATTGGTCGGTGTGGTATTGCCGTCATGTCCATGTACAGCGTAGTGTGCAGTGTGTCAGACATTCAGGAGTCTTGTTGAGTGTCCATGTGTGATGTGTTTCTACACCTTGGTTCCCACCCACCACCCTGGAATAGTCATGGGTGCATGTGCAATGTCACCAGTGCATGTGTACTTCACTGCTGCACATTGTTGGAGGTCGAGGGGTGTGGTCTTGAGTGTGTGCAGATGAGAGTTGTTGCCCGGCTAGTCCCCTGCCTCCATGTTGCCCTTGGCTTACTGGCCATGCTGATTGATTTGTGCTTGTGTAGGTGTGATGGTAGTTAGTTGCTCAGGACACCTGACTGTGGTTCACAGTGTGAACGACATTTAGCTTTGTCATCACAGTGGTATTTTTATTCAGCCCAGGGTCACCACATTGTGGGGGCCCTGGGGGTGGTGCTGTGGTGTGTCTGTGACTTGCTGTGTCAGTTGTTGTTCCTACGTGCCTGTGTGACATGTGTGTTTTGTGCTCCCTCTCACCTGTCAATGCCTGCTTGCCCACATAGGGGATTTGGATCCATGAGTTACCTTAGTGTGGCAGTGTATGCACATCTGTATGATTGGTATTCAGCTCTCCTCATGTGTTGTGTTGTTGCCTGGGGACACTGGCACCCCCACCCCTCACCTGCTGTGTATGATGACAGTGTTGGTCTGCCTGTTTGTGTTTGTGCATCTGCACCACTGCATTGGCATATCTTGGGTGTGCCATTGGCTGTATGTTGTTTGGTGTGTTTCCCCTGCTGTCCCTGGGACTCCTAGGTCATCGGTCAGCACAGTGATCATGGTTTGTGTGTCCCATTGCTGCCATGGTATGGTATCTGTTCACCTCACATCTGCTGTCTCCACAGGGTATCTGCATTTGTGTGCCCATTGGTGCAAATATGTGGTTCTGCATTCTGATGGTCACTTCTGTCATTGTGTCATTGATGACTGTTGACGGTCTCAGCCCCCATGGGTGTTGTTTGTCTGCACATGGCCAAAGGAATGTTTCATTTGCACTGCAGTATTTGGCTCCCCCAATTTATGTTGCAATGGGACACATACACTACTTTGCCACAGATGAGTTTTTGGTTCTGTGACCAGGAATGATCCATGCAGTTTGGCAGTTGCAGCTCTTTCTTTGTCAACAATTACCTTTTGGTCACTGTGATGATGAGGGTGTAGACCCCATTGCCACAATGGTCAAAATGTGCTTCAGCTATGGACCCCACACTTGCCTTTTGGTCACTGTGATGATGGGGGTTTAGACCCCATTGCCACAATGGTCAAAATGTGCTTCAGCTATGGACCCCACACTTGCCTTTTGGTCACTGTGATGATGGGGGTTTAGACCCCATTGCCACAATGGTCAAAATGTGCTTCAGCTATGGACCCCACACTTGCCTTTTGGTCACTGTGATGATGGGGGTTTAGACCCCATTGCCACAATGGTCAAAATGTGCTTCAGCTATGGACCCCACACTTGCCTTTTGGTCACTGTGATGATGGGGGTTTAGACCCCATTGCCACAATGGTCAAAATGTGCTTCAGCTATGGACCCCACACTTGCCTTTTGGTCACTGTGATGATGGGGGTTTAGGCCCCATTGCCACAATGGTCATGGGCTGCTTGCATTGTGGGTGCCACACACATATATGTGTGGCACATGTGCTAGGGGGTCACATTGTATGTTCAAAGTCATGTTCGGTGTTGTAGGCATTTGACACAGCCTGCTCACACGCTTGTCATGGTGGTGGGGGGATGTCTTAATCTTGCATTCCCTAGGTTGTGGTGTGCTTGTTGTGTCATGCATTGTCCATCCTATGAGTGGGGGTGGTAGTAGTGGTAGGCATCCAGCCCCCCTGGCTAAGGGTGGTAGTAGTGGTAGGCTTCCTGCCCCCCTGGCTAAGGGTGGTAGTAGTGGTGGGCATCCTGCCCCCCTGGGTGAGGGTGGTAGTAGTGGTAGGCATCCTGCCCCCTGGCTAAGGGTGGTAGTAGGTGTAGGCATCCAGCCCCCTGGCTAAGGGTGGTAGTAGTGGTGGGCATCCTGCCCCCCTGGGTGAGGGTGGTAGTAGTGGTGGGCATCCTGCCTCCCTGGCTAAGGGTGGTAGTAGTGGTGGGCATCCTGCCCCCCTGGGTGAGGGTGGTAGTAGTGGTAGGCATCCTGCCCCCCTGGGTGAGGGTGGTAGTAGTGGTGGGCATCCTGCCCCCCTGGCTAAGGGTGGTAGTAGTGGTGGGCATCCTGCCCCCCTGGGTGAGGGTGGTAGTAGTGGTAGGCATCCTGCCCCCCTGGGTGAGGGTGGTAGTAGTGGTGGGCATCCTGCCCCCTGGCTAAGGGTGGTAGTAGTGGTGGGCATCCTGCCCCCCTGGGTGAGGGTGGTAGTAGTGGTAGGCATCCTGCCCCCCGTGGGTGAGGGTGGTAGTAGTGGTAGGCATCCTGCCCCCCTGGCTAAGGGTGGTAGTAGTGGTAGGCATCCTGCCCCCCGTGGGTGAGGGTGGTAGTAGTGGTAGGCATACTGCCCCCCTGGCTAAGGGTGGTAGTAGTGGTAGGCATCCTGCCACCCTGGCTAAGGGTGGTAGTAGTGGTAGGCATCCTGCCCCCCGTGGGTGAGGGTGGTAGTAGTGGTAGGCATCCTGCCCCCCTGGCTAAGGGTGGTAGTAGTGGTAGGCATCCTGCCCCCCGTGGGTGAGGGTGGTAGTAGTGGTAGGCATACTGCCCCCCTGGCTAAGGGTGGTAGTAGTGGTAGGCATCCAGCCCCCCTGGCTAAGGGTGGTAGTAGTGGTGGGCATCCTGCCCCCCTGGGTGAGGGTGGTAGTAGTGGTGGGCATCCTGCCCCCTGGCTAAGGGTGGTAGTAGTGGTGGGCATCCTGCCCCCCTGGGTGAGGGTGGTAGTAGTGGTAGGCATCCTGCCCCCCGTGGGTGAGGGTGGTAGTAGTGGTAGGCATCCTGCCCCCTGGCTAAGGGTGGTAGTAGTGGTGGGCATCCTGCCCCCCTGGGTGAGGGTGGTAGTAGTGGTAGGCATCCTGCCCCCCGTGGGTGAGGGTGGTAGTAGTGGTAGGCATCCTGCCCCCTGGCTAAGGGTGGTAGTAGTGGTAGGCATCCTGCCCCCTGGCTAAGGGTGGTAGTAGTGGTAGGCATCCTGCCCCCTGGCTAAGGGTGGTAGTAGTGGTGGGCATCCTGCCCCCCTGGGTGAGGGTGGTAGTAGTGGTGGGCATCCTGCCCCCTGGCTAAGGGTGGTAGTAGTGGTAGGCATCCTGCCCCCCGTGGGTGAGGGTGGTAGTAGTGGTGGGCATCCTGCCCCCCTGGGTGAGGGTGGTAGTAGTGGTGGGCATCCTGCCCCCTGGCTAAGGGTGGTAGTAGTGGTAGGCATCCTGCCCCCCTGGGTGAGGGTGGTAGTAGTGGTGGGCATCCTGCCCCCCTGGCTAAGGGTGGTAGTAGTGGTAGGCATCCTGCCCCCTGGCTAAGGGTGGTAGTAGTGGTAGGCATCCTGCCACCCTGGCTAAGGGTGGTAGTAGTGGTAGGCATCCTGCCCCCCGTGGGTGAGGGTGGTAGTAGTGGTAGGCATCCTGCCCCCTGGCTAAGGGTGGTAGTAGTGGTAGGCATCCTGCCCCCGTGGGTGAGGGTGGTAGTAGTGGTAGGCATACTGCCCCCTGGCTAAGGGTGGTAGTAGTGGTAGGCATCCAGCCCCCCTGGCTAAGGGTGGTAGTAGTGGTGGGCATCCTGCCCCCCTGGGTGAGGGTGGTAGTAGTGGTGGGCATCCTGCCCCCTGGCTAAGGGTGGTAGTAGTGGTAGGCATCCAGCCCCCTGGCTAAGGGTGGTAGTAGTGGTGGGCATCCTGCCCCCCTGGGTGAGGGTGGTAGTAGTGGTGGGCATCCTGCCCCCTGGCTAAGGGTGGTAGTAGTGGTAGGCATCCTGCCACCCTGGCTAAGGGTGGTAGTAGTGGTAGGCATCCTGCCCCCCGTGGGTGAGGGTGGTAGTAGTGGTAGGCATACTGCCCCCCTGGCTAAGGGTGGTAGTAGTGGTAGGCATCCTGCCACCCTGGCTAAGGGTGGTAGTAGTGGTAGGCATCCTGCCCCCCGTGGGTGAGGGTGGTAGTAGTGGTGGGCATCCTGCCCCCTGGCTAAGGGTGGTAGTAGTGGTAGGCATCCTGCCCCCGTGGGTGAGGGTGGTAGTAGTGGTAGGCATCCTGCCCCCTGGCTAAGGGTGGTAGTAGTGGTAGGCATCCAGCCCCCCTGGGTTGGGGTGGTGGCGCGCATTCAGGCCCCTGTGTGCATATGTGGCATTGGTGATGGGCATCCCGCCCCTATGGTGCTGCTGTTGCTGGTGTAAGTATATTCAGATTCCCAGTGTATGTGTGTGATGTGTCGTGTACGTGTTGTATGTGTTTTGTGGTTGGTGTCTGACTTACCTTCTGCGCCGTACGCGTCCGTGCCTGTTCCGGTAGTAGATGTAGAATATTGGTATGATCGGGACGAAGGGATTCATGGTTGGTTCGTGTCGTTCGTCCTTCTCGTTGCTTCGCGTCGTCCTCGTCGCTTGGCTTCGTCCTCATCGCTTCGCTTCGTCCTCGTCGCTTCGCGTCGTCCTCGTCTGTGCTGTGTTCGTCTCGTAGCCGTGGATCGTGTTGTGGCGCGATTCGGAGCTTATGTGCGCCTCTCCCGGATGCTTTGACGTGCCGTGCGTAGCGACGGGTTCGGCGCGTACGGAAAGCGCATCGTACTTGTCCGGCCGGACGGGGCTGCATTTTCCCTTCCGTGCGACTCGATTCGGCGTTTCCGGATTCGCCTCGGTCGGAGAACAGGACCTGGTTTGGGTGAGTACGGCTCGGCCGGAATTTTTGCTGTTGTGCGCATCGTACTTGCTCGTTCGGTGTGCTGTACGGATCGGTCGGGAAACTGGCTTTCGCATGGCTTTTTTCCCGACCGAATAGTATTGGGTGCGCCTCCGACCGAGATCGGAATCGGCCCCAAAGTGTAAAGACTAGGGCCTGGAAAACCACTATAATCACACTCTATGTGGAGACTAGAACATGCCAATATAATTACATTATCTCTTGATATGAACATTATTATCCTCACACACTATCTGTGTGTGAAATTCAGCCCTGTCTTCACAGACAATTACACTGAGGATGTGAACACAATTTTCTTCACACACTCTCTCTTTGGGTGCTTGAAAATCACTATAATCACACACTATCATTTTGGGGGATTGAACATCACTATAATCACATACTATCTCTGGAGTCTTGGAAATCACTATATTGACACATTATCTTTATAGGTACTTGAAAATCACTCTAATCACACATTATCTCCGGGGACTTGAACATCACTGTAATTGTTCTCTGTCTTTGTGAGAACTTGATCATGATTGCCTTAATACACTATCTCCGTTGGGACTTGAAAATTCCTATGATCACACACAATCTATGTTTGAACATGAACATCATAATGTGGATTGAAAATTGTCTTTACACACTATTTCAGAGAGTATGTGAACACAATTGGCTTCACACACTATCTCCATTGGGAGTTAAAAATCACAATAACCACACACTATTTTTGGGAGGACTTGAACATCAGTATAATCGCACACTATCTCTATGGGTATTGAACATCACTACAATCATAAACTATCTTTGTTGAGACTTGAAAATCACTATAATCGCACACTATCTCTGTGGTGACTTGAACATCACTGTTATCACACACTATCTCTGTGGGGAGCAGAACTTTCCTATAATCACATACAATTTTTATATGGACTTCAACATCCCGCTCCTCACATTCTACTTGTTTGGACACTTGAACATTGTCTTTATACACTATTTCAATGGGGACTTGAACAATATTATCTTTACACACTATATCCGTGGGGACTTGAGCATCACAGTAACCGCACACTATCTCTGTGGGGACTTGAATATGTCTATAATCATACACAATCTATGTTTGGGCATGAGCATCCTAATGTTCACACACTTCTTGTGTGGATTGAACATTGTTTTTACACTCTACTTCAGGGGGACATGAACATAATTGTCTTCACAAACTATCTCGATTGGGAGTTAAAAATCACAATAACCACACGCTATCTGTATGAGGACTTGAACATCACTATAATCACACACTTTCTCTGTGGGAACTTGAACAGTACTATAATCACGCACTATGTCTGTGGGGACGTAGACATTACTATAATCATACACTATCTTTGTGGGGACTTGAACATTACTATAATCACACACTATCTCTGCGGGGGCTTGAACATCACTATAACCATGCACTATCTTTGTGGGGACCTGAACATTCCTATAATTAAAAACAATTTATCTCTATGGGGATATGAACATCGCTACAATCACACACTATCTTTGCGGAGACTTGAAAATCACGATAATTACACTCTTTCTCTGTGGGAACTTGAACATCACTATAATCACACACTATCTCTGTGGGAACTTGAACATCACTATAATCACACACTATCTCTGTGGGGACTTGAAAATTACTATAGTCACACACTATATCTGTGGGGACTTGAACACCACTATAACCATGCACTATCTTTGTGGGGACCTGAACATTCCTATAATCAAATACAATTTATCTCTATGGGGATATGAACATCACGACAATCACACACTATCTTTGTGGAGACTTGAAAATCACAATAATCACATACTTTCTCTGTGGGAACTTGAACATCACTATAATCACACACTATCTTTCTGGGGACATGAACGTTACTATAATCACACACTATCTCTGTGGGGACTTGAACATCACTATAATCACACAATATCTTTGTGTGGACCTGAACATTCCTTTAATCAAATACAATTTATGTGTGGGCTTGAACATCCTTATCCTCAAATTCAAATTGTTTCGAGTCTTGAACTTTGCATTTATACACTATTTCAGTGGGGACTTGAACAATATTATCTTTACACACTATCTCTGTGGGGAATTGAGCATCACAATAACCACACACTATCTCTGTGGGGACTTGAATATGCCTATAATCACATACAATCCATGTTTGGACATGAACATCATAATCTTCGCACACTTCTTGTGTGGATTGAACATTGTTTTTACACACTATTTCAGAGGGGACGTGAACACAATTGTCTTTACACACTATCTCCTCCATTGGGAGTTAAAAATCACAATAACCACACGCTATCTTTATGAGGTTTTGAAGATCACTGTAATCGTACACCATCTCTATGGGGATATGAACATCACTACAATCACACACTATCTTTGTGGAGACTTGAAAATCACTATAATCACACACTTTCTCTGTGGGAACTTGAACATCACTATAATCACACACTATCTCTGTGGGGACTTGAACATTACTATAATCACACACTATCTCTGTGGGGACTTAAACTTCACTATAATCACACACTCTCTCTGCGGGGACTAGAACATCAATATAACCATGCACTATCTTTGTGGGGACCTGAACATTCCTATAATCAAATACAATTTATGTGTGGGCTTGAACATCCTTATCCTCACATTCTATTTGTTTGGAGACTTGAACTTTGCCTTTATATACTATTTCAGTGGGAACTTGAACAAGATTATCTTTACACACTATCTAAGTGGGGCTTGAGGGTCACAATACCCACACATTGCCTCTGGAGGGAACTTGAACCTTTATGTGGGGCCATTCCTATATTCACACACAACCTCAGTTTGTACTTGATCATCATATTTACACACGGTCTGTATGGATATTTGAACATTGTCTTCACACACTATTAAATTTGGTACTTGCACAAGATTATCTTCACACACTACCTGTGTGGGGACTTAAACATCACAGTAAGAAAACCATATCTTTGTGGGTACTTGAACCAGTTTAATTTAATCTCTGTGAGGGATATAGCAGTCCTATAATCATGAACTACCTATGTGGAGGCTTTAACGTAATTATCTTCACACACTCTGTGTGTGGACTTGAGCAATGTCTTTATACACTATTTCAGTGGGGATTTCAATACAACCATCTTCACACAATAGTTCTATAAACCATGAACATCATTTTACTCACACAATATCTTTGTGGGACTTGGGCATGATTAGCACCATTGCTGTGAGGACTTGAACATTCCTATAATTATACACTATCTCTGTGGGGACTTGAGTATTATTATCTTCACAATTTACCTCTGTGGGTACTTTCATCAATATTTTTGTAGACAGCATCTCAATAAAAAGTCCATGGTGATACTGTGATCACAAATCACCTCTATATGCATCATCTCACACCATCCCTTAGCAGACATTAACATTACATGCCATTTCTAGGAAGATGTGGCTAATAGCTAGTTTGATAAAAATGTAAGTAACCAAACAAACTCTTGGTTCCAATTGACCACTGCTTTATTACATCAATAATTTCTCTATGTATGAAATGCAGTTTTAAGAGTAATTTTTCTGTAATTATGATATATGATATTTTCTGACACATTATTAGCATTATTCATTTTTTGCGTACTCCCAAGGAGATGTGCCGCACTACATTTATGAATAGGTGATGGTGTTTATTTTGTATAGTGCTGTTAAAATAAACATTTAGTGATGTGCTTTTGACTGTATTCAA
>CAWUFW010028349.1:0-22201 GCA_963921515.1 Calotriton arnoldi | reverse complement strand
CAAAGTAGTGTATGTGTCCCATTGCAACATAAATTGGGGGAGCCAAATACTGCAGTGCAAATGAAACATTCCTTTGGCCATGTGCAGACAAACAACACCCATGGGGGCTGAGACCGTCAACAGTCATCAATGACACAATGACAGAAGTGACCATCAGAATGCAGAACCACATATTTGCACCAATGGGCACACAAATGCAGATACCCTGTGGAGACAGCAGATGTGAGGTGAACAGATACCATACCATGGCAGCAATGGGACACACAAACCATGATCACTGTGCTGACCGATGACCTAGGAGTCCCAGGGACAGCAGGGGAAACACACCAAACAACATACAGCCAATGGCACACCCAAGATATGCCAATGCAGTGGTGCAGATGCACAAACACAAACAGGCAGACCAACACTGTCATCATACACAGCAGGTGAGGGGTGGGGGTGCCAGTGTCCCCAGGCAACAACACAACACATGAGGAGAGCTGAATACCAATCATACAAATGTGCATACACTGCCACACTAAGGTAACTCATGGATCCAAATCCCCTATGTGGGCAAGCAGGCATTGACAGGTGAGAGGGAGCACAAAACACACATGTCACACAGGCACGTAGGAACAACAACTGACACAGCAAGTCACAGACACACCACAGCACCACCCCCAGGGCTCCCACAATGTGGTGACCCTGGGCTGAATAAAAATACCACTGTGATGACAAAGCTAAATGTCGTTCACACTGTGAACCACAGTCAGGTGTCCTGAGCAACTAACTACCATCACACCTACACAAGCACAAATCAATCAGCATGGCCAGTAAGCCAAGGCCAACATGGAGGCAGGGGACTAGCCGGGCAACAACTCTCATCTGCACACACTCAAGACCACACCCTCGACCTCCAACAATTTGCAGCAGTGAAGTACACATGCACTGGTGACATTGCACATGCACCCATGACTATTCCAGGGTGGTGGGTGGGAACCAAGGTGTAGAAACACATCACACATGGACACTCAACAAGACTCCTGAATGTCTGACACACTGCACACTACGCTGTACATGGACATGACGGCAATACCACACCGACCAATGGGATCCCAGCCACAGTCACACACCAATGAAGAAGCCAAGGTCACCCACAAAGAACACACATAGACAACAACCAACATTGCAGCCCGGACCCTAAGGAGTGCCAGCAGTCACACACACAACGTGTCACAATCACTGAAAGATAACACAAACTGGAAATCACATGACAGGGGCAAACAACAAGTGCCAAAGGGAAACCTGACTGTGACCCATCTGCGTCAGCACACAAACTCTGCCCTGACAGCAAACACACCTATGGGTGACACCCTGATGACCAGTAATGTGCCATGCACCCACATCACAGAGAACACAGGGAGAAGACTTTGGGGGAACATAGCTCAAGTCAGCAAGCATCACAAACAGGTACAACACTAGGGATCACAGCATGCGCAGATGAATGAAAGTGAACACACAGACATGCACATACAACACACACCTTGGGCGCAGGCAATGTCACACGTGTACACACTGCCATGAGGGGACTCCACTCCTGTGTGAGGAAAGCTGTGCCATATGTTGCCTCAGTAGGGCCCCATCATGTCAGCTGAGCACTTGGTCACACAATCAACAATTAGCACCAAATGAGGGCTCCCATCACATCAGCCTGGTCATGGATGTGCCAACGGAATCATCAGCACAGATCCAACACACTTGTATAGCAATGTTGCACTGACTACACGGATGAGTCCCTCCCCATTGATGCCCAAACCTGCATGTCCACTGGAGATGGCAACACGGTCAGGGAAGTAGACAAATGCAACGATGGCAGGCACAACAGATGTGCAGGGGTGGAAGCCACAGATATGAAATTGCCAATGTAAGTAGGAAACCCATTGCCAAATACTGAACACATGACACCCTCAGATGCTGCTATGGATGACATGGATACACCACATGATAGGACACATTCCCCTGGACCACATGGGTTCCTGCACAGTAACACTTCATAATCATGAGACCAGATATCACCATCACTGCAGCAAGGGCATGGTTAGCTGCACCAACAACATGTACATCTGAAGCATGAGCACTAGAGAAAAGAAAGTTGCTTTATTCAGCATATGTGTTGTTTGATAACGACGTCCAGAAGAAATTAGAGCAAAGGCCAATGGCCAGTCCATTGTCAAAGTTCAAACAGGGTGACACTGGCAGATGTCACCCTACGCATGCCTGCACAATACCAGGGACAATCCACTAGGAGGGGCAACCGGGGGCAGGCCAGGCACCGCAGGGACAGGATCAGGGCTCACCAGGGGAGTCAGGGAAGGGGTGGTGGGTGCTGGAGAGCCACTGACAACTGCAGTGGAGGTGTCTGACATGGTGTGTGCCGGCACAACTGGGGGCATGACTCAGATGTCGTGGGTGCCGGCACAACTGCAGTGGACCCTGCAGATGGTGTGGACAGGTCCGCCACTGCAGTGCCCAAGTCAGACAGGGCGGTAGTGGACTCCACTGCAGTGCCTACCTCCAGGGGAGGAGAATGGGGAACAGGCAAGGTGGGTTGGACAGAGGGGGAGGACACCCTCACCACATCAGTGGCACAGACAAGCGCAGCGGGGGGTGTGGTGCCGGGAGAGCAAGTGGCAGGGGAGAAGGCCGGAGCATCTTGGGGATGGTATATCTGTGGGTGGGGGAACCTGGGGCAGGGTGTGGTGGGGGCACCTGTGCAGTGGGGGCCTGAGGGATGGAGGACGGAGACCTTGTGCCTGAGCTGCAGGGCGGTGGCGGGGTCTTGCTCTTAGCACTCCGGGGGACTCTGCGGGTGGGGGCCTCAGTCCGTCTGCGCCTGGGGGAGGGTGTCCAGGGGCGAGGGGCACTCTGCTCCGTGTGGGTGGGCTTCCTCTTCCCCCGGGATGCTGGAGCAGCTTCATCGGTGGGGAAGAGGCCGAGGTCACAGAGGAAGAGCTGCTGTGACTTTGGGGTTGCAGGTGAGGCAAGGGAGGGTGCTTTGGAGGGAGAGGGAACTGAGGACTGCGCAGTGCATGTGGATGCGTGTGTGTGTTCCAGGGCCCCATCCCCTGTGAGTCTGGCTTCAGTCCCCTGAATGTGCGTGCGTGTGCGTTTTGTCATTGGCGTGTGTGTCAGTGTGCTGGATGTGTGTGTGCTGGTGTGTGCCTGTGCCAGTGTGTGTGTGCCTGGGATGGGTAAGGTGCTGGGGAGTGTGGATGGAGCAGAGGCAGGAGGGGTGAGGGACCGTTTGAGGAGGGACACTGCTGCCGTCAGGGAGGAGTCCATGGACCTATTGCCCCTCTGTAGGTCAGACATGCCCGATGAGATGCCCTCCATGAACGACACCAGCTGAGTCAACAGCGCGGTGTGCGCATGGAGGACACTCAGCATGGCTGTCTGCCCTACATGGAGCTGGCGAAGGAGGTACACAGACTCCTCACTCAGGGCAGCAGGGGACACAGGGGCAGGGGGTGCGGTGCCTGGCCCAAAGGAGACACGCTCCCGGACATGGGAGCCTCCACGGACCTGGGGAATGGGAGCCGATGGGAGGGCGGTGGTGGTGCTGGTGGTGGCGGGGACAGCAACACTAGCTGGGGTGTGGTGGCTGCTGACACCCGCCTCCACAAGGGAGTCATCCTCCGAGTTGCTCTGGTCCTCAGCTGAGGTGGATGCTGCTGAGGACTCCTCGGTGTGGCTCCCCTCGCCCTCCGTGCCACTGGGTCCCTCCGACCACTCCTCGGCTGCTGACCCAGTCTGGCTCTCCGGCTCCTCCTGGTCCGTGGATGTATCTGCAAACAATGGGGAAACAGACAGACATCAGTCACCTGCACATAACGCACACACCACTGTGAGCACAGCACATCACAGAGCAAGCCCTGGCATCATTAGTTGTACATTGCTAAAAGTGCACTAATTGAACAGGAGAAGTCAATTGTCAGTCTGATGCCAAGCATGGCACTCACATCCCACATGGCCTTGCACCCATCTGTCTGGTGTCTGTTGGATTGCAACACCCCAGTGTTGACACATGCACCAAGTACACAGTAGTTGGACAGTGCAGAGGACACGGTGTGGACACATCACAGCTCTTGCCACTGAGTCAGTACAGGTTTACGGATGTAAGGGATGCCCAGAGTCAAATAGGAAATGCATGTGATGCATACCAGCGACAGACACCATGATGCACCCATGTCCTGATAGCCAGCGCCACTATGGTGTGCATGTAGCACATGTCACTCCCCTGCAGGATCACCAATCAGTAGACACATGCCATGGCGGAGGCATGACTGCAAAGTCATACATCACTGTCTCAGTGATGTATGACTTTGCAGCCAGACAACAACACTCTGCACTGTGTCACAATAGTAGGTCATGGGGAATGCAAGTCCTGGAGCTGCACAAGTGCACATGTACATCCCCCCCACAACACATCCTCTTAACCCTCATCTGTCCAGGTCATACCTATTGGACATATGGGAGACCTGTGACACTACCCTCTGAACCTGAGCCCCTCACACTCTGCTGTGCATGGGGAACAGCTGCCTGAACTTCACATTTACATGCCCCAGTCTGCATGGGCAGCTGATCAGACACCTATGTGTCACACAAGTATCGTCTCCTATGGTCACATCTCCAGTGGCATGCTGAGCCCCTACCAAGAAACTCCACAGCAGTCCTGGCGACTAATCCACAGCACACTGACACAGAGGCAGACACCTGAGGGGTCAAATCACTGTGCACAATGTGTCCTCTGATACACGGGAGTGGGAGTACAGAGTGTATTGTATGGCCTGGAGTAGGCATGACTGTCCAGCCCCACATGAATGAGGGATGAGCCCTGGACTGTAGGCAGCTGGCTAAGTATGTGTGACACACGTCATATACATACTCCTGGGGCCCAAACATTGTTCCCACCCGCAGCATGGGTGTGTGCCAGGTACCCCAGCCACATGTGGTGGATCAGCTCAGCAATTGGACCACAGATCAAAGTAACACGATGAATACATGTCAGAATACAGGCATTGTGTAAGCAATGGACCCACCCATGATGCCCACCACAGAGTCAGGGAAACAGATGCTGTCTCCCACCTTGAGTCAAGCAAACTGCAAGGACACAGTCCTAAGTGACAGAATTCCTGCATGTAAGGGCCACACCTGGGTATCAGATGAGGAGTGGGCAGTGCACAATAGAGGGACATGGCTCCTGGACAACATGACTGCTGTACTGTGGCAGTTCAACCTGGCCCAAGGAGGGCACATAGCATGTTAGACAGAGAACACAGTGCAGTCTTTGACTCACCCCTCCTTGCTGCTCTCTGGCCTTCAGCTGCCCATCCAGGTCTGGAAAGACCACCGCCAGGATCCTGAGCATGTGGGGGTCAGGGTCCGTGTTCCGCCCCTCCTGCGAGGAGGCGACAGCTTCAGCTGGACCCGTGCAATCCTCCGGGTCCAGCCCCGAAGGTCCTGCCACCTCTTTTGGCAGTTGCGGATCCGGCGCTTGTAGACCCCCACGGACCGGACAGCCCGGACGATGTCCTTCCAGATCTCATGCTTCCGATGGGCAGAAGCCTGTCAGGATGACAAAGTGATAAGGCCATTACTACACATGCAACATATCCGTGCATGACACAGTTGCATATACATGTCGCAATCACAGGGGCACATGGTGTACCCAGGCAGTGCACGGCTGCCCATGGACAGTTTTCCAGAAGTCACTACATGGTATCATTGCATGGGGAGTAAAACCCTGTTCAGAAGCACTGTCACTGCACCATACCTGTCCAGTGCAAGTCACTACACACTATGGGGGTGACAACTACTCAGTGAGCCTGCTAGCCAGTGGTGTGCTGACTCTCAGCCTTGCTAGTCAGACAAAATGCACATTCAGAAAGGCAGTGCACAGAACACTCACCTGCTCCCCTGGTGTCCCATACAGCTTGCTGTACTGTGGAAGTAGGCTGTCCAGCAGGGCCTGGTTCTCTTCAAGGCTGAAGGCTGGGGCTCTCTCCACAGTACGTGCCATTGCAGGGTCCAGAGGGGCAGAGACAGCAGCAGTGCAGTGGCAGATGTCGTCCTGGAGCATGTAGTGCAGGCAAGTGGGCTCTCAGGGGAACATGCAGCAATATATATGTGCTGGAGAGGCAGATACTGTCCCTTGTGTCCAAAGTGATAGGTCCAAGTCGTTTGCATCTTCTGAATCTGGCCAATCCATGGAATAGCAGCACCAAAACACGCCCACAGCATCCTTCAAAATTTCAACTTCATGACATACATGATTTTGCAACATTGTTGTGGGTGACCAACTGATTTTCCAGCAACCGACTCGTTCGAATATTCGAAAACGCGTCCGTTGCCAGGCAAGCCCATTGTCAATGGGTGCGCACCGATCGGTCCATTGAGGTACAACGCGCACAGGGGTACAACGCGTACCCGCACACATTGAAAGCAATGGGCCGGCCGGAGGCACCGATTGGTCCATTGCTGTTCAACGCGCACAGGGGTACAACGCGTACCCGCACACATTGAAAGCAATGGGCCGGCCGGAGGCACCGATCGGTCCATTGCTGTTCAACGCGCACAGGGGTACAACGAGTACCCGCACACATTGAATGCAATGGGCCGGCCGGAGGCACCGATCGGTCCATTGCTGTTCAACGCGCACAGGGGTACAACGCGTACCCGCACACATTGAATGCAATGGGCCGGCCGGAGGCACCGATCGGTCCATTGCTGTTCAACGCGCACAGGGGTACAACGCGTACCCGCACACATTGAATGCAATGGGCCGGCCGGAGGCACCGATCGGTCCATTGCTGTTCAACGCGCACAGGGGTACAACGCGCACCGCGCACATTGAATGCAATGGGCCGGCCGGAGGCACCGATCGGTCCATTGCAGTACAACGCGCACAGGGGTACTAACGCGTACCCGCACACATTGAATGCAATGGGCCGGCCGGAGGCACCGATCGGTCCATTGCAGTACAACGCGCACAGGGGTACAACGCGTACCCGCACACATTGAATGCAATGGGCCGGCCGGAGGCCCGATCGGTCCATTGCAGTACAACGCGCACAGGGGTACAACGCGTACCCGCACACATTGAAAGCAATGGGCCGGCCGGAGGCACCGATCGGTCCATTGCTGTTCAACGCGCACAGGGGTACAACGCGTACCCGCACACATTGAAAGCAATGGGCCGGCCGGAGGCACCGATCGGTCCATTGCTGTTCAACGCGCACAGGGTACAACGCGTACCCGCACACATTGAAAGCAATGGGCCGGCCGGAGACACCGATCGGTCCATTGCTGTTCAACGCATCACTGTACATGTGACTGGCATATGTCAGCATGCCTGTCTCAGATGGACATATGCCAGCCATAGATAGCTCCCAGGGAGTGAGGGGCACACCTACATCACGACAGCCTGTCCAAACCTTATCATAAGGCATGTAAGGCTGCATTTCCTATTGTGTGTATGTTGGTGTACATGTTGTCCTGTGGGTGTCACCTGTGGGCAGCCACCCCCAGGCTGTGCACGTGTTAATGGGGACAGGATCCTGGGTGTTACGTGTACGTGACCACTGTGATGTGCAACTGTTCATATCTGTGCATGTGCCATGGTCACATTTCACAGTGGTGTTTGTGTATGTCATGTCACATACCCCGTGAGTCCCATGTGGGACGGTATGTTTGAGCCAGGGTGTCCCAGTGGCACAATAGTGATGGCCCTCCACAGTCTTTGTGCATGTAGTGTTTACAATGTCTCTGATTTCATGTGCACAATGGGAGACAGTCTCCACATCCACGTTGTGTGTGCATGGACTCTGATGTTGTGCGTGTGTGTCACAGACGTCCATGGCTCTCCTGCCATGGCAAGTGTGGCCACTACCTGTGGGGGTCATGTTTGTTTTGTTGTGGTGTACACATGATACTCCAGGTGATGCCAGTGTCCATGTGGCATTACAGGGTCCCTGGGAATGTGCCTGTCGTTGAGCTGTGGTGCCTGGGGCACATCTGTCCTCACATGTCACTGGGGGTGACTGTGACACAGCATCATGATATCCAATGGGCCAACCTGGGACAAATTGATGCCACCTGTAGGACCGTGTTGACAGATGTTGGCCATGTATGTACCATACATGTCGTTCCGGTACTGCACACTTCATGTAGTTGTGCCTCATGATGATGTATGTTGGGATCTTGAGTGTGTTCAATGCCGCATATGTGGGGTGACTGACGATCTTGCTTACTTCTCCTCTGCACTGCAGGGCTCCTGCTGTCCATCGGCCATTCCCAGACCTGGCAACAATGGTGGAACGGGACAGCATCCGACGGTACCGCTTCACCAGGCAGCTGATTGAGGATTTGGCAGTGCAGTTGTCCCCACATTTGCAGCCTGGCCGGCCGTATCCTACAGCGCTGACCCCCAAGGTGAAGGTGATGGCAGCCCTACACTTCTTTGCCACCGGTACCTTCCAACATACTGTGGCGTCTGCTGGTGGGATGTCACAGACCATGTTCAGCCGTGTGCTCCGCGATTTCTTGGCGGCAATGTTGCTCTTCCTGAACCAGTACATATATTTCCCTAGACTGCGACGACTCACTGACGTGAAGAGTGACTTTTATGCCCTGGGGAGGATGCCGCATGTCATTGGCTCCATTGATGGGACACATGTGGCTTTGGTACCACCACAGGCCCAGGAGCAGGCCTACAGGAACCGCAAGCACTACCACTCGGTCAATGCACTGGTGGTGTGTCTTGCAGACATGACCATCACACACGTGTGTGCCCGTTTCCCTGGTTCAGCACACGATGCCTTTGTGATGAGGAGTAGTCGCATCCCCAGGTTGATGGCACAGATGCAGAACCAGCGTGCCTGGCTTGTCGGTGTGTACTGACTTTGTGCCATTGTGTGTGATCTGATCTGTAGTATTCCGCCCACTTTTCCAAGTCAGCTGATGTGCACTTGTCTGTCCGTAGGTGACTCGGGATACCCCAACATGCCGTGGTTGCTGACACCCCTCAGGAACCCTGTGACACCTGCCCAGATGCGCTACAATGAGGCACATGGTCGGACCAGGAGAGTGATTGAGCGGACCTTTGGTCTCCTGAAGAGCCGCTTCCGCTGCCTGGACAAGACCGGAGGGTCCCTCCCATATGCCCCTGCGAAAGTGTGCAAGATTATCATCGTCTGCTGCATGCTCCACAACCTGGCAGTGCGGAAGGAGTTGCCTCTCATCCAGGATGACGATGACCAACATCCGCCACCTGTGGAGGATCCTGGCCTGGACCACGATGCCAGTGACGATGATGATGATGATGGTGATGGTGATGTCCGCACACAGCTCATCACCAACTTCTTTAGCTGAATGTGAGTATCCTGAGGTGTCATGTGAATGATGTGAGTTGGCATGATGTGTGGGTGGTGCTCTGGTGCTGTTGGAGTGTGTCCATGGGCTACTTGACTGGATGTGTGTTGCGATGTGTGGTGACAGGTGGGCTGTACTCCCCAACAGTGTTGACATGCTAACTTGGTTCTGGGTGGGTATCTTGTAACATGTATTGTGCATGAGTTTTGCTGTTCTGTCCTGTACTGCATTGCTTTTGACTGTGTGTCATTTCTGTCCTTCACAGGGTACTTTCAGATTCGTTTGGTCAACTGTGTCCACCGACGACGTGATTGCACATCCAGGCTGGTAACTGTTGTGTCCCTACAGGTGATGTGCGCCACACCCATGGACTTCCTTCTGTCTACAGTTGTTGACTGTGTGCCCGCTACCAGGTGGGGTTACCTTGCATCTGTAGTGGTTACGGCATGTTGCTACTGTGTAATAAACCTGTGCTTCACTTAGTGATGTGCGTTGTCTGTGGTCACACATTTGACTGCCATTTGCTTACTGCACCTGTGGGCTACTTGACTACAACTGGGAATGGGTGTGGTGTCTGTGCATTGCACCGTCTTCCCTGGCAACATCAGTGTAGGCAATGAGTCAGATGGCCTAGGTGTGTATGTGTTGTGTAGCCCTGGTGGTGTGTCTCCCTCATATGTGTCACGTTGCCTGTACTCACATGCCTGTGTTGTCCTTGCTGTTGCAGTTCGCATACACAGTGTAATTTTGCTGTTCATCATCCCCATAACAGCACCCACGTTGGAATCACGACAGAGGCAAGTATGGTGTATTATTGTGTTTATTGTGATACATCTGTGATAATAGTGCATAGGATGGATTGTGCTGTACATGAATCTTGCAATCCCAAGTTCCTAGATGAATAGAAAGTCCAGGTAGACAGGATCCCCAGTATCGGGGCCACAGTTGTCTGACACATTGTTCCAACTTGTACTCCCCATGCAATGTGTGGGAGTAGTGTTGCCATCAACAGGGTGAACAGTCTGTGCACAAAGGCGAAAATCCAGAACAGGTTCAGGCTTCCTGGGAGTTGCGCTTGGCCATCAGCCTCTCACTTTCCCCTCCTCGGACGACCCCTCTTCTTGGGGGGGCCCTCAAGTGCAGGCTGCTGCGGTGCAGGGGACTCTCCGCCAGAGTCCTCCTCCCTCCCTGTGGCAGTTGCAGTTTGTTCGGTACCAGATGTTGTTGGCACACAGGGAGGTGTGGACTGGTTGCTGTTCATCTGGCGGAGGCATTGTAAAATGTCCCTGTGCACCGCCGTCATCTCATGTAGTACATCCCACTTGGACTCCACGCGGGACATGTGGGAGTCCACACGTGACATGTGTGACTCCACGTGGGACATGTGGGAGTCCAAGCGGGCATGATGGGCAGCCTGCTGCTGTTTGATGTCTCTGAGGAGCCCCACTACCTGGCTGAGCTCTCCGGTGCTGGACTGGTACGCATCAGCTATGCGTACCAGTTGTGGGTCTTCATGCACACCAGCAACGTCTGCAAGCAGCGACCTCTGTCTCCCACCCCTCCCACCACCCCTGCTGACATGTGCAGTGTGTGCAGTTGCACGCACAGATAACCCTGGTCCACCTTGGGGGTTGGTGGTGGTGGTGGTGTCCATGGCCCCAGGTTGGTCCAGGGTCACTGCGCTGGTGTTGTTCCTTATTCTGTCCATGTCGGCAGGGATGGTATTCGTGGTGACAGTCGTTGGAGGGTGGGTGCAGGGGTGCAGCTGGTGGACCTGCTGGTGCTGCAGCTGGTGGTCCTGCTGGTGCAGCATGTTGACTTGCACCGGATGTGCCAGGTTGTTCATCGTCCGAGGAGGACAGAGGCTGTACGACGCCAGTGAGCTCGGCATCCTCTTGAGCCTGGGACTGGGACTCCTCAGCGTCTGCTGCTGTGTCCCTATCATCACCTGTTTTTGGGAGACACAAACAATGTATGTCATGTTTCTGCAGGCATCAGTGGTTGACACACCTGACAGTTGTGACTGTGCCTCGGGGTGCGGGCCTGTACATTGTATTGTCCTAAGTCGTCACAGTCAGGGGTTGATATTGGTGTGGCACATTGTCCTGCATTATTTGGGCATTTCTATGTATTCTCTGGGGTGTGAACATGGTCTGCATTGATTGTGTTTGGTTGACAGCCAGACCTCCTTCCCACCCACCCACCCAGCCAGTCAGTTATCCCACCATGGAACGTGCTTGCATTGCAGGGAGTGTAAGTTGTCTCTCAGGATGTCAGTCAGTGGTGTCCTGCTGTTTGTTGGTGCACAGTTGCCAGCAGGGCCTTGTGCTCCCCACAGCAGTAGCCAGTGTCAGCCATCTTGTGAGTCCTTCTCCACTCCCTGTGATGTGAGCATGGTTCAGGGTGGTGTTGATGGGCCAGTTGTGAGGCTGAGCAATGTCTGTGACTACGACTCCCATCATGCTATTGCCTCCACCCCCTTCCCAGCATGCCCATGCTTCCTTCCTTTGACTCTGCTTCCCTGTGGGGTGGGCTGGCTGTGCTGACAGGATGGCTGGGAGTGTTGTCCTGGCAGTTGTTTGGCTAAGAGTCCCAAGAGTGTCCCTGTGCTTCACACAACATAACCCAGGGTGGTGGTGCTTTGTGGGATCTTGTGTTAGGATGGAGGGCATTGCATTCTACCAGGTGGGTACTGTGGAGTTTGTGTTGGGGGGGTGTGAGGGGAGGTGCTGGTGACTATGGTCAGTGCTGCAAGTCCCCCTTCCCACCCAGCCAGCCAGATATCCCACCATGGAACGTGCTTGCATTGCAGGGAGTGTAAGTTGTCTCTCAGGATGTCAGTCAGTGGTGTCCTGCTGTTTGTTGGTGCACAGTTGGCAGCAGGGCCTTGTGCTCCCCACAGCAGTAGCCAGTGTCAGCCATCTTGTGAGTCCTTCTCCACTCCCTGTGATGTGAGCATGGTTCAGGGTGGTGTTGATGGGCCAGTTGTGAGGCTGAGCAATATCTGTGACTACCACTCCCATCATGCTATTGCCTCCACCCCCTTCCCAGCATGCCCATGCTTCCTTCCTTTTGACTCTGCTTCCCTGTGGGGTGGGCTGGCTGTGCTGACAGGATGGCTGGGAGTGTTGTCCTGGCAGTTGTTTGGCTAAGAGTCCCAAGAGTGTCCCTGTGCTTCACACAACATAACCCAGGGTGGTGGTGCTTTGTGGGATCTTGTGTTAGGATGGAGGGCATTGCATTCTACCAGGTGGGTACTGTGGAGTTTGTGTGGGGGGTGGGAGGGGAGGTGCTTGTGACTATGGTCAGTGCTGCAAGTCCCCCTTCCCACCCAGCTAGCCGGATATCCCACCATGGAACGTGCTTGCATTGCAGGGAGTGTAAGTTGTCTCTCAGGATGTCAGTCAGTGGTGTCCTGCTGTTTGTTGGTGCACAGTTGGCAGCAGGGCCTTGTGCTCCCCACAGCAGTAGCCAGTGTCAGCCATCTTGTGAGTCCTTCTCCACTCCCTGTGATGTGAGCATGGTTCAGGGTGGTGTTGATGGGCCAGTTGTGAGGCTGAGCAATGTCTGTGACTACGACTCCCATCATGCTATTGCCTCCACCCCCTTCCCAGCATGCCCATGCTTCCTTCCTTTTGACTCTGCTTCCCTGTGGGGTGGGCTGGCTGTGCTGACAGGATGGCTGGGAGTGTTGTCCTGGCAGTTGTTTGGCTAAGAGTCCCAAGAGTGTCCCTGTGCTTCACACAACATAACCCAGGGTGGTGGTGCTTTGTGGGATCTTGTGTTAGGATGGAGGGCATTGCATTCTACCAGGTGGGTACTGTGGAGTTTGTGTTGGGGGGGTGTGAGGGGAGGTGCTGGTGACTATGGTCAGTGCTGCAAGTCCCCCTTCCCACCCAGCCAGCCAGATATCCCACCATGGAACGTGCTTGCATTGCAGGGAGTGGAAGTTGTCTCTCAGGATGTCAGTCAGTGGTGTCCTGCTGTTTGTTGGTGCACAGTTGCCAGCAGGGCCTTGTGCTCCTCACAGCAGTAGCCAGTGTCAGCCATCTTGTGAGTCCTTCTCCACTCCCTGTGATGTGCGCATGGTTCATGGTGGTGTTGATGGGACAGTTGTGGGGGGGGCAATATGTGTGACTGCGACTCCCATGATGCTATTGGCTACACTGACTTGGCCAGCATACACAGAATTCCTTCCTTTGAGTGGTCTTCACTGTGTGTTGGTGTTGTTGTGGTGGCTACATGTGTGGATGTGTGTGTTAGTTCTATTTGTGCCACTGCCTAGCTGTAGTTGTGGTTGTGTTTGTACATGTGTTGGCACAGTTGGATGTGACTTTTTTGATGGCATGTGTTGTGTTTATCTGACTGACATACACATTTTGGGATGATTCTGTTCTAGTTGCTGTGTAATTGCTATGAGTGCATGGTTTGACTCTCCCCTTGACAGTGATGTGTGTGTTTTGTGGCAGTTTATTGTGTACATTTGTTGTGTACTCACCAGGCTCTGGGATGTTCTCTAGTCCATATACGCTCACTGGCGGAAGGATGGCCCGCACCTTCTCCTCCCAGGGCCTGAGGTATATTGGCTTGGCAGGAGGGCCACTGCCGGTGTGTTGGCTGTTGATGTAGTCTATCTTCAGCAGGTCCCGTACCCTCCTGCGCACGTCATACCACCTGTTCTGGATGTCCGTCTTTGTGCGCCGACATGGTGATTGTGCGTTCACCCTGTTGATGATCCTCTCCCACATCTTGGTTTTCTGCGACATGGGGGTCTGTTGGACCAGAGTGCCAAACAGCTGTGGCTCCACCCTGAGGATCTCGTCTACCATGACTTCCAATTCACTATCTAGGAACTTGGGATTCTTCTTGGGGGCATGGTGATGGGTGGTGATGGTGGGTGATGTGTGTGTTGGTGTGCAGGTGAGGGTGTGTGGGTGTGTGTTGTGCTGGGTGTATGTGAGGTAGGTATTTGTTGGTGTGCTGCTGGTGTGTGGCTTGTGTGAGGGATGAGCTGTGGGTGTGTGGTTGCTTTCTCTTGGGTGCTGGCAGTGGAATGGCATTTGCAAAGGCTCATGGTAGTGATTTGTGTCCTTTATATAGGTGGAGTTGTGGGTGTGTCTTTGTTCTCTGTCCCCACCCCCCCAGTATTTATTGGCTTGGTAATTGCTTGTTTGGCCTTTTTTTGGTTGATTTTTCCTTTGTGCTGTTTGTGTATGTTGGAAACGTTCTTGTGACCGAGTCGGACCCTGCATTGGTCTCGTACGGTGTTTTCCGTTTCGTTCACGCTGTGTTTGTGCAGTTTTGTATGCTGCGTACGCGTCGGTCGCGGTGTATTGTGTTGCTTCGGCTCGGTTTTGTATGCGTGTCGGTCGTACGGCTTGTCCTCCGTCCGACTCGGTCGTGTTTTTCGCGCCTTGCATCGTACTTTGCGGGTTGGAGTTGGCGGGTACGATTCGGTCGGATTTGTTCCGGGTGCGTGTCGGTCGGTTGGATTCGCGTGTTTTTCCGGCCGGATTGCTATTTTCCGAGCGGCTCGGTCGGTCGGCTTGGTTTCCTGACGTGTCGGTCGGATTTATCGCGGCTTGCATCGTACTTGGCGTGTCGGGCGCCACTGGTACGTGTCGGTCGGTAATTTTTCCGGCTCCGAGTCGGTCGGTGCTTTTTCCGGCCCGAATCGGAATCGACCCCTTTGTGTAGACTTATGTTTCCACGCACTTAAACAGGGGATGGAGCTAAATTAATGAGTGTAGTTACTGCAGCTGAAAAGGAGTAGTAGTAAATTCCCCACCCTCCTCATGGCCAACCAATGATATTGCAACTCCCTCCGATAGAAAAATAACAGAGACAAGGACTTAAAATAGACCTTCAGAGGAAATAATGTTAAATAAAATCATACATTTCATCTTTTTAGAAAAATATATATACATTTAATTGAATATTTAAAAATTGATACAAAAATAAAATAAATTTATTATGTAATTTTAGCATATGTTAATAACATTTTGTGAAATTAGAAATTAATATAATTAAATTGCTTTCAATTAATTCTAAAAAAGAATTATAATAAATATTCATAAATAATCCAAAATATTTTTTTCACTTTATGTTGTTCTTTTAAATTTATTCTTCAGAAATGTTTTTAATATATGTCATATAGTTAAATTAAATAAGTATTTAATTCAAATGAAGTTAATAGTGCTGTAGCATTTTTTGCTCTACTTTTAAAATAGATATATCAAATCCATTTACTTTACTATTTAACATTAAAATATTTTTACTATTTTTATTTTTAGATAACTTTTTAAATTTTGCATTTATGGCCCAGGATTAAAGCCGGCCAAGTGTTTGAGATATGACCTAAGGAAGAAGGAGTACTAATTGGTGGTGAAGGTATTGGTGGTAGTGGCAGTGGTGAAGGTAGCCTGACAGAAGAGGACTGATCATAGGAGGTGATTGGGGCTCCGTTCATGGTTTGTGGCTAGTGGTCCAGTATTCCAGGTTGACAGAATGAATGATACAGTTGTGACTGTTCACGTGAAGACAAGAAAAGAAAGAATAAGATTGGTGCTTTGCAGCATGAAAACAGAAGATGACAGTATTACTGAGACAGTTGTTCCTTGTAATCTAGATACTCAAAGTTGGAGAGGAAAAGAAGAGGGCATACAACCCAAAAAGCACATGAAAATATTCTTGCAGACAAAATGGACACATTCTTTTCAGTTTGTGCCAACTGAAAAATTACCTACTGATCAAAGCCCATTTAGGAAGCTCATACTTAAATATACATCTCATATCACTTCCTTTTTATGCCATGATCATATAACTACTGTTAAGCTCAAAAACGCTGGAAAAGGTGGAGAAACCCATGTAGACATCAAGGAGTGATTGACGTTGAACTGCAGAATCTCTGTATAAAGCTTCAGCCCCTCAGCTTCTATCCTCTTTTGGACAACATGCATGCCCCAATGACAATCAGGTGAAGTCTTTCATATCAGCTTTTTTTCTTTATGGTACCCCTCAAACTAATTAGAATGGAAGCGTGAAGGTGCTCACATCTAATCTGCCCATTCGTCACTGGCCTAACAAAACTTGAAGGGGCCTCCCTGTAAACTACATAGAGGGTTCCCCATGGTCTGGACACATCAAGGATCTCTCAGGCCAGGGCCCGTGCACAGTCCTAAAGGGGGCCCCTTGGAACTCGCCCCCCACACTGCGGGGGCTGCGAGGGCTTTTTTTATGCCACTTCCATTCGTGTATGTAGTAGTTGCATCAGTAGACTTTTTCGATGAACCTTTCAATTTGGATGGGTCATTAGAACATGACAAAACAGAAATGCTGGTCTTGGGGGTGTGCAATGAAGGCACCTTCATTCCGCCTTTCTGATTCCCAAAAGGTTTTAGCCTGCGGAATTTTTTGGCATCTCCAGAGACTCATCTCAACTCCCTGCTCTTGTGTGGCAGTGCATTCTGTTGATCCCCTTGATTGCCTTCATTCTAGCTCATGTTTTTTAAGAATTTTGCAGCAGGTTGTTTTATTGAGAGCAGAATCTTGACTAGCTCCTTTGGTTGCCTCCTTCAATGGCTAAAAGCAGATATAATATTGTAAAACAATCCCAAATAGCAAAACTTCAAAGAAGCGGGCACAGACTCCAATTAATGAAGGGCAAATGTATTGCTGTTGCTCACTTATGTCCAGGACGCATTTCGGCCATAACAGATGGCCTTGATCACATACACGCGAAGCGGCATTCTAAGCAATTTATAAATAACTATCACGTGATTGACAAACAGGACAATAATGGGTACTGACAAAAGACGACTATTTAGCTTTTTGGAAAAAAGACTAATCTCGTGTTGTATTTACATGCATACTGGCATGATTATTGTCTTTTTATCCTAGACCGATCTTGTATGAAAGTGCATTATTGTTAAAAGCTTAAATAGATTGATTTAACATTAAGGGCAGAAATCAGCGAGCACATTTATAAACATATCTATAAAATTGTTTAAATGTTTGTAAAGATATTGATATAAATATCTATAAAAAATATTTATAACAAATATATAAAATATATTAATAGATCTCATTATTCTCATATTCATCATATCTCATATCGAACACTGTTTATTCACTGTTTGCATACAGGACTAAACATGTGATTTCACAATTGACATAGCTGTTTACCGAATACAGAACATCACTGTATATATATAATCCACTTTCTTGTTTGAATTCTGCACCTTAAGAAAAAAATTGCTGACTTTGTATCTTCTACCAAGGAATGGCATTCCTATCAGCCTCCAGAGAGCACTGGTTCGCTCAAATGCAAGTGCCTAAAGTCCACACCTGTACTACTTTTGCATTAAAATTGCTCACAAAGTTATGTTTCCTGTAGTAACGTTTTCCTCTTGAGTACAATTACGACAGTCGATTGCCATATGACCCATCTGATGCTTTCAGTGCACTTGTATATTGTGGCATCCTTTTCTTCTCCCTTCTGGAAATAGAAGAGCATCTGAATTATTAGTAAATTATTGATGTAAGTGTTCCTACTACGGGCCCGATTCCGATGCGGTTAGGAAATCATTCCGACCGAATCGGTTTGGGAATGGTTTCTGACCGGCTTGGATCGGGAGAGTCTGACCAACTGAGTACGATGCATCCGGATGCTTCCAGATAGGATTTGGTTGGACTCCCATTGACTTCAATGGGAGCCTATGTTCCAACCGAATGCATGGGCTCCCATTGAAGAAAGGGGTGGCTAGGAAAAATCAGGCACCCTGTGGCGGGCACCCCCTGGTGCCTGCCACACTGTGCATGGCTGGTAAGGGGGGACCCATGGGTACCCCCACAGGCCCGATTGGGAAGGCGCCAGGTGCAGGGGGGCCCGCTGCGGGCCCCCAAAGTCTGATTCTGACTGCTGATTCGAGTCGGACGGCACAATTCGGAAAGGCTGTCTGAATCCAGCATTGTAATCGGTCGTTCGGAAAAGCGGCCCGTAGAGACGTACGATTCTGCTCCGTATGGCTCGGTCATTCCGAATGCCGTTGGGTTCGGATTGGGATATTCCTAAAGCCTAACTCGCATCGTACTCGGTTGGTCGGAAACCTTTCCGTTGCGGTTGGCAAGACACGTTCCTGATCTGATTGAGATGGAGCAAATGCCATTAGGAGGCCTTCCTAACCGCATCGGAATCAGGCCCTATGTGGGAGTTCAACAGCAGAAGTGCATATGCATTGTTTATTAGTAGGTTGATAGAGCGCTGATAGCACTCTATTTTGTATGAGTGCACTATACTCATGGTTTAAACGCACTCACATGTATTTGTATTGTTTGCAGTGTTTTACAACTATTAAGAACCATTTATTTGAATCATTTGATGTTGAAAACTAGTGAACGCATTTAAGTAGAACTTTGTATGTATTACGATTCCTTCATGCATAATGTGCAGGACGATAATATTTCTATACACCGTAATCGTGGTTAGTTTAAGTTGTCTGAATTATAGGCCCAATGTCTTAGGTTATGATTCTTCTCGATCTCGAGAAATAAATAATTAAATGTTGTTGTGTTCAAGGTTAGAATGTTCTCATCCTACTGCAGGTGAAAGAAACACATCGTTATTTTCAGAGTTAAGGAGAAACCCGGAATGTCTTTGAAGATGGCTGGGAAGCGAGAAGGGAGGATGCCTTGCGTATCTTGTCTGTCTGGAAGTCAAGGCCACTGGAAGAAGATATCATTAATTAAATTTGTTTCATGAAAGAAAAGCTACTGCTTAGAGGTGCGATGGAAACTTTTAAGACGAATGACGCAGTGTAGGTTGAATCCCATCTTTTTATATGATGCGCAGGGACAGAGAGCGGAGACTTCTGCTAGCTTATGGAGAAGAAGGAGCATCTTAGAGCAAGCTCCATAGCCTTAAGCTAAAACGACCCATTTGACGTGAGTACTTCTTAGGAAGTCGACACGTGCTGACACCTTTGGGGAATGATAGAAGAGAGACAGGAAGGGCCCTCATCTAGAGCAGTGTAGGGAAATATTTTGACTTCTTTCAATGAGTCGAGAACTGAATATTCCATCTATTCTGTGTTGCGTTGTGATTTTGGAATTTATAATCATTTGTCTTTTGGGCCGAATTACTTATATTCGTAAACTTGGCTCTGTACTGATTTTTCTGTACCTTTATTCTTTGCTATTGAGATGTATTTACATCCAATTGTTGTTGTCCTTATAATAAATATTCAAACTGCACTTTGGAGTTGGTGGTCTTTCCAGGCATGACAACTTTGCTGTTATTAATCTGAGTTGTTTCCTCCCTCAACCACTTTAGGTAAATAAAAGATCGATCGCTTACGCTATATTTAGTAGGGAACATCAGATGTGCAATTTAGCGTAATCAAATGGTAGCAGAGGATGGTTTACCTTTAAGTGGTTTACCTCTAAGGTGAGGGGAGTAATCAGGAGTAGGGCTGAAGGTTGAAGAGCCCTGAAGCAGAGTGGAAGACAGCGGAGAACGGAGACTGGCGGACGTTAATGGTGCGGCGGAAACAGTGGTAGCGTGAGTATGAAAGGACTTGTGGTGTTAGATTGCGGTGATGAGTAAGTGGGTGATGTCTTGCGGAGTTGGGATGTATGTTGAGTGAATGTGGTTTTTGATTTACTGGTCCGGACACGTGGGGAGCAGGAAGTTTTGGTGAGCGGACTCAAGAGAAGTCCAAGATCCCGGGATAGTTTTGTATTGTAATTGTCTGATTAAATGTGGGTGTTGTGAAGCTCTATCAACGATCCACTTCTGTTAGGGACCTTTGTGTGAATGAGGAAGAGGTCACGGTAGAAAGCCACAGGTACCGGGGGTGGACTATGGCGATTGAGTGACCAACACAGGTCGGGGGTCACAACGGCTGAATGTTCTTGTGAGAGTGTTCTATCGATCTTCAGTGGCAGACAATTATTTGTTTTATGTGACTGTAAGTTATTGTAATTGTGTAGGAACAGTTACTTGGTTTAATAACTTTTGGTTATACAGTTACTTGTGGTACGAATGTGTGTATGAGAGTTTGCGGTGAAATTGTAAAGGTGGGTGAGCCGCTGCAAGGAGTGAGAAGTGACGTCAGGGTGCGCCGCGCTGTGATAGGTTGGTTGGTGTAACGCCGCGCTGGGATTGGTGGAAGTTCGTTTGCAGTGGAACAGTGTATTTTGGGCTTGCAATTGATCGATTTTACAATGAGATGCTTTAGGGTGTTGCGAGATTTGTGTAGGGGCGACACAGGGGTAGTGACTAGGGTAGGAGAAGAAGCTCCGCCAGAAGACATACCGGCACATTACATGGCAACGAATGTAGGGCTTCATACGATAGTGTGGCTTCAGAATTGGCATAAACTGACAGAGAAAGAGGGTGAATTGGCTTTCCCTCGTTATGGGTCTTTTCGAATGGAAGTGCTGACCCAGCTGAGGGGGGTGATGAATGCATTGAAACCTCCCTCTAGACCCACACAATTTGAGGCATTAGATGCATGGATGAGAGCTGCCCTAGTAAAAAGGAGAGAGGCTTCACAAGGAAGAATGAGGAAAGCAATGAAGGCATATCATGATGCTAGATGGGATGCCCAGTTGATAAATGGAGAGTAGACACCATAGAGGGAGAACGCTTGTACCCATTTCATACATTAACCCCTTCCATGCGCGGCCGATTTTCGCCCTGTGCGAGGCGTTGCATTAAGCGGACGGGTTCATGACGAGCTCAGCTCGTCATGCGCACACGAGCACTGCGCAGCATGACGAGCTGAGCTCGTCATGAGCATGGAAGGGGTTAAGAGAGGGGGCTGAAGGGAAAAAGACGACAGAGGAGGACAGTGATACAGATGACAGCTTCCTCGATAGATTACTAGCGGACCGTCCCCCACCGTGCGATTCTAGATCAGAGATAGAGAGGTTGCGCCCATCAGAAGAGCTTGTAGATGTGGGACAACCGGGTTCAGAGGAACAATCAGCAGGAGTAAGAGGCAAAATTACAATGGTACGCATTCCAGGAGTGTCTGGAGGAAGGAGGTATTCCAACTCTGAGCCAGTACAACCTGCAGGAGACATGCAGTTACCAGATGCTTTGTCAGTACCAGTCACAATAGGGCCGGTGGTTCCGATATATACTCCTAGAGAAAAAACCGATGACAGTCAACAGCAAAGAAGTGAAGGGGAAGAGACATTGGGGCATATTATCAAGGATCTGCGATATTTATCGCAAAGCGCGCTTAGCGCTGTTTTTTTTATCGCTGGGTATCGCTGGATTTCCTCGCCGTGATAGCGCGGTATTATCAACGCGTATCGCAAAGGCGATAGGAAATCCAGCGATAGCGTGTGAAACCAGCAATAGCGTGAGAATTCCAGCGCTAAATTAACAGCGCTAATGAAAAGCTTGCTAATAGGCAAGTGTATACTTAACCCAACAATTCACCCCCCATTGACAAGATGGTTAAGGCAAGTTTTTTTCAGGCGTTAAATTCCAGCGATAAGCGCGGTTAGCGCGAATTTTCCTATCGCTTCGCGGGCGTTGATAATAGGGGAAGTTGTGTTTGCGACTGTTTCAATGGAGTTTTAGTCAGGAACGCCTACTTTGCATGTCATTAGCAATATATATCGCTGACATGGTTAGAGGTAAAAAAACGGCCGCTATCGCTAATAAACGCACGCTAAGGCCCGTTAGCTGCAGCTTGTTAATAGTGTGATAAAAATATCGCCGCATTAGCGGCAGAAAGGTACGCGCTAACGCGGCGATAAAGGGCTTGATAATATG
>CAWUFW010028348.1:0-22203 GCA_963921515.1 Calotriton arnoldi | reverse complement strand
TTTCTGCACCTCTCTTGCCTCTTTCTGCACCTCTCTTGCCTCCTTCTGCACCTCTGTTGCTTCTTTCTGCACTTCTCTTGCTTCTTTCTGCACCTCTCTTGCCTCTTTCTGCACCTCTCTTGCCTCTTTCTGCACCTCTGTTGCTTCTTTCTGCACCTCTCTTGCCTCTTTCTGCACCCTCTTGCCTCTTTCTGCACCTCTCTTGCCTCTTTCTGCACCTCTCTTGCCTCTTTCTGCACCTCTCTTGCCTCTTTCTGCACCTCTCTTGCTCTCTTTCTGCACCTCTCTTGCCTCTTTCTGCACCTCTGTTGCTTCTTTCTGCACCCCTCTTGCCTCTTTCTGCACCCCTCTTGCTTCTTTCTGCACCCCTCTTGCCTCTTTCTGCACCCTCTTCCCTCTTTCTGCACCTCTCTTGCCTCTTTTTGCACCTCTGTTGCTTCTTTCTGCACTTCTCTTGCCTCTTTCTGCACCCCTTTGCCGCTTTCTTCACCTCTGTTGCTTCTTTCTGTACTTCTCTTGCTTCTTTCTGCACTTCTGTTGCTTCTTTCTGCACTCCTCTTGCCTCTTTCTGCACCCTTTTTCCCTCTTTCTGCACCTCTCTTGCCTCTTTCTGCACCCCTGTTCCCTTTTTCTGCACCTCTCTTGCCTGTTTCTGCAACTCTCTTGGCTCTTTCTGCAGTTCTCTTGTCTCCTTCTGTACCTCTGTTGCTTCTTTATGTACTTCTCCTGCCTCTTTCTGCACCCCTCTTGCCTCCTTCTGCACCTCTGTTGGTTCTTTCTGCACTTCTCTTGCTTCTTTCTGCACCTCTCTTGCAAATTTCTGCACCCCACGTGCCTCTGTGTGCACCTCTCTTGCCTCTTTCTGCTCCTCTCTTGCCTCTTTCTGCACCCTTCTTGCCTCTTTCTGCACCTCATTTGCTTTTCTCTGTACTTCTTTTGCCTCTTTCTGCACCCCTCTTGCCTCTTTCTGCACCTCTGTTGGTTCTTTATGCACTGCTCTTGCTTCTGTCTGCTACTATCTTGCACATTTCTGCATCCCTCTTGCCTCTTTCTGCACCTCTGTTGGTTGTTTCTGCACCTCTTTTGCCTCTGTCTGCACCCCTGTTCCCTCTTTCTGTACCTCTTTTGCCTGTTTCTGTAACTCTCTTGCCTCTTTCTGCACTTTTCTTGCCTTTTTCTGCACCTCTGTTGCTTCCTTCTGCACTCCTCTTACCTCTTTCTACACCCCTCTTGCCTCTTTCTGCACCTCTGTTGCTTCTTTCTGCACTTCTGTTGCCTCTTTCTACACCTTTCTTGCCTCTTTCTTCAGTTCTCTTGCCTCTTTCTTCAGTTCTCTTGCCTCCTTCTGCACCTCTGTTGCTTTTTTCAAAACGTCTCTTGCCTCTTTCTGCACCCCTCTTGTCTGTTTCTGCACCTCTTTTGCTTCTTTCTGCACCTATCGTGCAAATTTTGGCACCCCTCTTGCCCCTTTCGGCACCCCTCTTGCCTCCTTCAGCACCTCTGTTGGTTCTTTCTGCACAGCTCTTGCTTCTTTCTGCATCCCTCTTCCCTCTTTCTGTACCTCTCTTGCCTCTTTCTGCACCTCTGTTGCTTCTTTCTGCACTTCTCTTGCTTCTTTCTGCACTTCTGTTGCTTCTTTCTACACCCCTCTTGCCTCTTTCTGTACCCTTCTTCCCTGTTTCTGCACCTCTCTTGCCTCTTTCTGCACCCCTGTTTGATTTTTCTGCACCTCTCTTGCCTGTTTCTATAACTCTCTTGCCTCTTTCTGCAGTTCTCTTGTGTCCTTCTGCATCTCTGTTGCTTCTTTCTGTACCTCTCTTGCAAATTTCTGCACCCCTCTTGCCTCTTCTCTGCACCCCTCTGGCCTCCTTCTGCGCCTCTGTTGGTTCTTTCTGCACTGCTCTTGCTTCTTTCTGCACCTCTTGTGCCTGTTTCTGTACTTCTCTTTCCTCCTTCTGTACCTCTGTTGCTTCTGTGTGCACTTCTCTTGCTGCACCCCTCTTGCCTCTTTCTGCACCTCTGTTGCTTCTTTCTGCACCTCTCTTGCCTCTTTCTGTACCTCTCTTGCCTGTTCCTGCACCTCTCTTGCCTCTTTCTGCACCTCTCTTTCCCCTTTCTGCACCTCTCTTGCTTCTTTCTGCACCTCTCTTGCTTCTTTCTGCACCTCTCTTGCTTCTTTCTGCACCCCTCTTGCCTCTTTCTGCACCCCTCTTCCCTCTATCTGCACCTCTCTTGCTTCTTTTTTCACCTCTGTTGGTTCTGTCTGCACTTCTATTGACTCTTTATGCACCCCTCTTGCCTCTTTCTGCACCTCTGTTGCTTCTTTCTGCACTTCTCTTGGTTCTTTCTGCACTTCTGTTGCTTCTTTCTGCCCTCCTCTTGCCTCTTTATGCACCCTTCTTCCCTCTTTCTGTACCTCTCTTCCCTCTTTCTGCACACCTGTTCCCTTTTTCTGCACCTCTCTTGCCTCTTTCTGCACCTCTGTTGGTTCTTTTTGCACTACTCTTGTCTCTCTTTCTGCACTTTCTGCACTTGCTTCTTTCTGCACCTCTCTTGCCTCTTTCTGCACCCCTCTTGCCTCTTTCTGCACCCTCTTGCCTCTTTCTGCACCTCTGTTCCTTCTTTCTGCACTTCTCTTGTTTCTTTCTGCAGCTCTCTTGCTTCTTTCTGCACCTCCTTGCCTCTTTCTCCACCCCTTGTCTCTCTTTCTGCACCCCTGTTGCTTGTTTCTGCACTTCTCTTGCCTCTTTCTACACCACTCTTGCCTCTTTCTGCACCTCTGTTGCTTCTTTCCACACCCCTTTTGCCTCTTTCTGCACCCCTCTTGCCTCTTTCTGCACCTCTGTTCCTTCTTTCTGCACTTCTTTTGTTTCTTTCTGCATCTCTCTTGCTTCTTTCTGCACCCCTCTTGCCTCTTTCTCCACCCCTGTTCCCTCTTTCTGCACCTCTGTTGCTTGTTTCTGCACTTCTCTTGCCTCTTTCTACACCACTCTTGCCTCTTTCTGCACCTCTGTTCCTTCTTTCTGCACTTCTGTTGTTTCTTTCTGCACCTCTCTTGCTTCTTTCTGCTTCCCTCTTGCCTCTTTCTCCACCCCGCTTACCCCTTTCTGCATCTCTGTTGCTTGTTTCTGCACTTCTCTTGTCTCTTTATCCACCCCTGTTCCCTCTTTCTGCACCTCTGTTGCTTCTTTCTGTACTTCTCTTGCCTCTTTCTCCACCCTCCTTCCCTCTTTCTGCACTTCTCTTGCTTCTAACTGCACCCCTCGTGCCTCTTTCTGCACCCCTTTTGCCTCTTTCTGCACCCCTCTTCCCTCTTACTGCACCCCTCTTGCCTCTTTCTTTACCCCCTTCCTTCTTTCAGCACCCTTCTTGCCTCTGTCTGCACCTCACTTGCCTCTTTCTCCACCTCTCCTGCCTCTTTCTGCACCTGTCTTGCCTCTTTCTGCACTTCTCTTCCTTTTTTCTGCATCTTTCTTGTTTCTTTCTGCAACTCTCTTGTCTGTTTTATCACTTCTCTTGTTTGCTTCTGCACCTCTGTTGCTTCTTTCAGCACTTCTCTTGCTTCTTTCTGCACCTCTGTTGCTTCTTTCTGCACCCCTCTTGCCTCTTTCTGCACCCTCTTCACTCTTTCTACACCTCTCTTGCCTCTTTTTGCACCTCTGTTGCTTCTTTCTGCACTTCTCTTGCCTGTTTCTGCAACTCTCTTGTCTCTTTCATCACTTCTCTTGCTTCTTTCTGCACCTCTGTTGCTTCTTTATGCACCCCTCTTGCCTCTTTCTGCACCCCTCTTGTTTTTTTCTGCACCCCGCTTGCCTCTTTCTGCACCCTCTTCCCTCTTTCTGCACCTCTCTTGCCTCTTTTTGCACCTCTGTTGCTTCTTTCTGCACTTCTCTTGCCTCTTTCTGCACCCCTCTTGCTGCTTTCTGCACCTCTGTTGCTTCTTCATGCACTTCTCTTGCTTCTTTCTGCACTTCTGTTGCTTCTTTCTACACACACCCTTGCCTCTTCTGCATCCTTCTTCCCTCTTTCTGCACCTCTCTTACCTGTTTCTGCCCCCCTGTTCCCTTTTTCTGTACCTCTCTTGCCTGTTTCTGCAACTCTCTTGGCTCTTTCTGCAGTTCTCTTGTCTCCTTCTGTACCTCTGTTGCTTCTTTCTGTACTTCTCCTGCCTCTTTCTGCACCCCTCTTGCCTCCTTCTGCACCTCTGTTGGTTCTTTCTGCACCTCTCTTGCAAATTTCTGCAACCCACGTGCCTCTGTGTGCACCTCTCTTGCCTCTTTCTGCTCCTCTCTTGCCTCTTTCTGCACCCTTCTTGCCTCTTTCTGCACCTCATTTGCTTTTCTCTGTACTTCTTTTGCCTCTTTCTGCACCCCTCTTGCCTCTTTCTGCACCTCTGTTGGTTCTTTCTGCACCTCTTTTGCCTCTGTCTGCACCCCTGTTCCCTCTTTCTGTACCTCTTTTGCCTGTTTCTGTAACTCTCTTGCCTCTTTCTGCACTTTTCTTGCCTTTTTCTGCACCTCTGTTGCTTCCTTCTGCACTCCTCTTACCTCTTTCTACACCCCTCTTGCCTCTTTCTGCACCTCTGTTGCTTCTTTCTGCACTTCTGTTGCCTCTTTCTACACCTTTCTTGCCTCTTTCTTCAGTTCTCTTGCCTCTTTCTTCAGTTCTCTTGCCTCCTTCTGCACCTCTGTTGCTTTTTTCAAAACGTCTCTTGCCTCTTTCTGCACCTCTCTTGTCTGTTTCTGCACCTCTTTTGGTTCTTTCTGCACCTCTCGTGCAAATTTTGGCACCCCTCTTGCCTCTTTCGGCACCCCTCTTGCCTCCTTCAGCACCTCTGTTGGTTCTTTCTGCACAGCTCTTGCTTCTTTCTGCACCCCTCTTCCCTCTTTCTGTACCTCTCATGCCTCTTTCTGTACCTCTGCTGCTTCTTTCTGCACTTCTCTTGCCTCTTTCTGCACCCCTCTTCCCTCTTTCTGTACTTCTCTTGGCTCTTTCTGCACCTCTGTTGCTTCTTTCTGCACTTCTCTTGCTTCTTCCTGCACTTCTCTTGCTTCTTTCTACACCCCTCTTGCCTCTTTCTGTACCCTTCTTCCCTCTTTCTGCACCTCTCTTGCCTCTTTCTGCACCCCTGTTCGATTTTTCTGCACCTCTCTTGCCTGTTTCTATAACTCTCTTGCCTCTTTCTGCAGTTCTCTTGTGTCCTTCTGCATCTCTGTTGCTTCTTTCTGTACCTCTCTTGCAAATTTCTGCACCCCTCTTGCCTCTTCTCTGCACCCCTCTTGCCTCCTTCTGTGCCTCTGTTGGTTCTTTCTGCACTGTTCTTGCTTCTTTCTGCACCTCTTGTGCCTGTTTCTGTACTTCTCTTTCCTCCTTCTGTACCTCTGTTGCTTCTGTGTGCACTTCTCTTGCTGCACCCCTCTTGCCTCTTTCTGCACATCTGTTGCTTCTTTCTGCACTCCTCTTGCCTCTTTCTGCACCTCTCTTGCCTCTTTCTGCGCTTCTCTTGCTTCTTTCTGCACCTCTCTTGCCCCTTTCTGCACCTCTTTTGCTTCTTTCTGTACTTCTCTTGCTTCTTTCTGCACCTCTCTTGCTCCTTTCTGCACCCCTCTTGCCTCTTTCTGCACCCCTCTTCCCTCTATCTGCACCTCTCTTGCTTCTTTTTTCACCTCTGTTGGTTCTGTCTGCACTTCTATTGACTCTTTATGCACCCCTCTTGCCTCTTTCTGCACCTCTGTTGCTTCTTTCTGCACTTCTCTTGGTTCTTTCTGCACTTCTGTTGCTTCTTTCTACCCTCCTCTTGCCTCTTTCTGCACCCTTCTTCCCTCTTTCTGTACCTCTCTTCCCTCTTTCTGCACACCTGTTCCCTTTTTCTGCACCTCTCTTGCCTGTTTCTGCAACTCTCTTGCCTTTTTCTGCAATTCTCCTGTCTCCTTCTGCACCTCTGTTGCTTCTTTCTGCACTTCTCTTGCACATTTCTGTACCCCACGTGCCTCTGTGTGCACCTCTCTTGCCTCTTTCTGCTCCTCTCTTGCCTCTTTCTGCACCCCTCTTGCCTCCTTCTGCACCTCTGTTGGTTCTTTCTGCACCTCTCTTGCAAATTTCTGCAACCCACGTGCCTCTGTGTGCACCTCTCTTGCCTCTTTCTGCTCCTCTCTTGCCTCTTTCTGCACCCTTCTTGCATCTTTCTGCACCTCATTTCCTTTTCTCTGCACTTATTTTGCCTCTTTCTGCACCCCTCTTGCCTCTTTCTGCACCTCTGTTGGTTCTTTCTGCACTGCTCTTGCTCCTGTCTGCTACTATCTTGCACATTTCTGCATCCCCATTGCCTCTTTCTGCACCTCTGTTGGTTCTTTTTGCACCTCTTTTGCCTCTGTCTGCACCCCTGTTCCCTCTTTCTGTACCTCTTTTGCCTGTTTCTGTAACTCTCTTGCCTCTTTCTGCACTTGTCTTGCCTTTTTCTGCACCTCTGTTGCTTCCTTCTGCACTCCTCTTACCTCTTTCTACACCCCTCTTGCCTCTTTCTGCACCTCTGTTGCTTCTTTCTGCACTTCTGTTGCCTCTTTCTACACCTTTCTTGCCTCTTTCTTCAGTTCTCTTGCCTCTTTCTTCAGTTCTCTTGCCTCCTTCTGCACCTCTGTTGCTTTTTTCAAAACGTCTCTTGCCTCTTTCTGCACCTCTCTTGTCTGTTTCTGCACCTCTTTTGGTTCTTTCTGCACCTCTCATGCAAATTTTGGCACCCCTCTTGCCTCTTTCGGCACCCCTCTTGCCTCCTTCAGCACCTCTGTTGGTTCTTTCTGCACAGCTCTTGCATCTTTCTGCACCCCTCTTCCCTCTTTCTGTACTTCTCTTGGCTCTTTCTGCACCTCTGTTGCTTCTTTCTGCACTTCTCTTGCTTCTTCCTGCACTTCTCTTGCTTCTTTCTACACCCCTCTTGCCTCTTTCTGTACCCTTCTTCCCTCTTTCTGCACCTCTCTTGCCTCTTTCTGCACCCCTGTTCGACTTTTTCTGCACCTCTCTTGCCTGTTTCTATAACTCTCTTGCCTCTTTCTGCAGTTCTCTTGTGTCCTTCTGCATCTCTGTTGCTTCTTTCTGTACCTCTCTTGCAAATTTCTGCACCTCTCTTGCCTCTTCTCTGCACCCCTCTTGCCTCCTTCTGTGCCTCTGTTGGTTCTTTCTGCACTGTTCTTGCTTCTTTCTGTACCTCTTGTGCCTGTGTCTGTACTTCTCTTTCCTCCTTCTGTACCTCTGTTGCTTCTGTGTGCACTTCTCTTGCTACACCCCTCTTGCCTCTTTCTGCACATCTGTTGCTTCTTTCTGCACTCCTCTTGCCTCTTTCTGCGCTTCTCTTGCTTCTTTCTGCACCTCTCTTGCCTCTTTCTGCACCTCTCTTGCTTCTTTCTGTACTTCTCTTGCTTCTTTCTGCACCTCTCTTGCTTCTTTCTGCACCCCTCTTGCCTCTTTCTGCACCTCTCTTCCCTCTATCTGCACCTCTCTTGCTTCTTTTTGCACCTCTGTTGGTTCTGTCTGCACTTCTATTGACTCTTTATGCACCCCTCTTGCCTCTTTCTGCACCTCTGTTGCTTCTTTCTGCACTTCTCTTGCCTCTTTCTGCACCTCTGTTGCTTCTTTCTACCCTCCTCTTGCCTCTTTCTGCACCCTTCTTCCCTCTTTCTGTACCTCTCTTCCCTCTTTCTGCACACCTGTTCCCTTTTTCTGCACCTCTCTTGCCTGTTTCTGCAACTCTCTTGCCTTTTTCTGCAATTCTCCTGTCTCCTTCTGCACCTCTGTTGCTTCTTTCTGCACTTCTCTTGCCTCTTTCTGCACCCCTCTTGCCTCCTTCTGCACCTCTGTTGGTTCTTTCTGCACTTCTCTTGCTTCTTTCTGCACCTCTCTTGCTACTTTCTGCACCCCACGTGCCTCTGTGTGCACCTCTCTTGCCTCTTTCTGCACCTCTCTTGCCTCTTTCTGCACCCCTCTTGCCTCTTTCTGCACCTCTGTTGCTTTTTTCTGCACTTCTCTTGCCTCTTTCTGCACCCCTCTTGCCTCTTTCTGCACCTCTGTTGCTTCTTTCTGCACTTCTCCTGCTTCTTTCTGCACCTCTCTTGCTTCATTTCTGCACCCCTCTTGCCTCTTTCTGCACCTCTGTTGGTTCTTTCTGCACCTCTCTTGCCTCTTTCTGCACCCCTGTTCCCTCTTTCTGCACCTCTCTTGCCTCTTTCTGCTACTTCTCTTGCCTCTTTCTGCACTTCTCTTGCCTCCTTTTGCACATCTGTTGCTTCTTTCTGCACCTCTCTTGCCTCTTTCTGCACCCCTCTTGCCTCTTTCTGCACCTCTGTTGCTTCTTTCTGCACTTCTCTTGCTTCTTTCTGCACCTCTCTTGCTTCTTTCTGCACCCCTCTTGCCTCTTTCTGCATCCTCTCTTGCCTCTTTGTGCACCTCTCTTGCCTCTTTCTGCAACTCTCTTGCTTCTTTCTGCACTTCTCTTGCCTCTTTCTGCACCTCTGTTGCTTCTTTCTGCACTTCTCTTGCCTCTTTCTGCACCCTCTTGTCTGTTTCTGCACCTCTGTTGCTTCTTTCTGCACTGCTCTTGCTTCTTTCTGCACCTCTCTTGCATCTTTCTGCACCTCTCTTGCCTCTTTCTGCACCCTCTTGCCTCTTTCTGCACCTCTCTTGCTTCTTTCTGCACCTCTCTTGCCTCTTTCTGCACCTGCTCTTGCCTCTTTCTGCACGTCTCTTGCCTCTTTCTGCACCTCTGTTGCTTCTTTCTGCACTTCTTCCCTCTTTCTGCACCTCAGTTGCTTCTTTCTGCACCTCTCTTGCCTCTTTCTGCACCCCTCTTGCCTCTTTCTGCACCTCTGTTTCATCTTTCTGCACCTCTCTTGTCTCTTTCTGCACCTCTCTTGCCTCTTTCTGCACCTATCTTGCCTCTTTCTGCACCTCTCTTGCCTCTTTCTGCACCTCTCTTGCCTCTTTCTGCACCTCTCTTGCTTCTTTCTGTACTTCTCTTGCCTCTTTCTGCACCTCTCTTGCCTCTTTCTGCACCTCTGTTGCTTCTTTCTGCACCTGCTCTTGCTTCTTTCTGCTACTCTCTTGCCTCTTTCTGCACCCCTCTTGCCTCTTTCTGCACCTCTGTTGCTTCTTTCTGCACCTCTCTTGCCTCTTTCTGCACCCCTGTTGCCTCTTTCTGCACCTCTCTTGCCTGTTTCTGTAACTCTCTTGCCTCTTTCTGCACTTCTCTTGCTTCTTTCTGCACCTCTGTTGCTTCTTTCTGCACTCCTCTTACCTCTTTCTGCACCCCTCTTGCCTCTTTCTGCACCTCTGTTGCTTCTTTCTGCACTTCTGTTGCCTCTTTCTGCACCTCTCTTGCCTCTTTCTTCAGTTCTCTTGCCTCTTTCTTCAGTTCTCTTGCCTCTTTCTGCACCTCTGTTGCTTTCTTTCTGCAACGTCTCTTGCCTCTTTCTGCACCTCTCTTGTCTGTTTCTGCACCTCTCTTGGTTCTTTCTGCACCTCTCTTGCAACTTTCTGCACCTCTCTTGCCTCTTTCTGCACCTCTCTTGCCTCTTTCTGCACCTCTGTTGGTTCTTTCTGCACCTCTCTTGCTTCTTTCTGCACCCCGCTTGCCTCTTTCTGTACCTCTCATGCCTCTTTCTGCACCTCTGTTGCTTCTTTCTGCACTTCTCTTGCCTCTTTCTGCACCCCTCTTCCCTCTTTCTGCACCTCTCTTGCCTCTTTCTGCACCTCTGTTGCTTCTTTCTGCACTTCTCTTGCTTCTTTCTACACCCCTCTTGCCTCTTTCTGCACCCCTCTTCCCTCTTTCTGCACCTCTCTTGCCTCTTTCTGCACCCCTGTTCGCTTCTTTCTGCACCTCTCTTGCCTGTTTCTACAACTCTCTTGCCTCTTTCTGCAGTTCTCTTGTGTCTTTCTGCATCTCTGTTGCTTCTTTCTGTACCTCTCTTGCATATTTCTGCACCCCTCTTGCCTCTTCTCTGCACCTCTCTTGCCTCCTTCTGCACCTCTGTTGGTTCTTTCTGCACTGTTCTTGCTTCTTTCTGCACCCCTCTGTGCCTGTTTCTGTACTTCTCTTCCTCCTTCTGTACCTCTGTTGCTTCTGTGTGCACTTCTCTTGCTGCACCCCTCTTGCCTCTTTCTGCACCTCTGTTGCTTCTTTCTGCATTCCTCTTGCCTCTTTCTGCACCTCTCTTGCCTCTTTCTGCACCTCACTTGCTTCTTTCTGCACTTCTCTTGCTTCTTTCTGCACCTCTTTTGCTTCTTTCTGTACTTCTCTTGCTTCTTTCTGCACCTCTCTTGATTCTTTCTGCACCTCTCTTGCCTCTTTCTGCACCCCTCTTCCTCTATCTGCACCTCTCTTGCTTCTTTCTGCACCTCTGTTGGTTCTGTCTGCACTTCTATTGACTCTTTATGCACCCCTCTTGCCTCTTTCTGCACCTCTGTTGCTTCTTTCTGAACTTCTCTTGCCTCTTTCTGCACCCCTCTTGTCTCTTTCTGCACCTTTGTTGCTTCTTTCTGCACTTCTCTTTGCTTCTTTCTGCACCTCTCTTGCCTCTTTCTGCACTCCTCTTGCCTCTTTCTGCACCTCTCTTGCCTCTTTCTGCACCTCTGTTGCTTCTTTCTGCACTTCTCTTGCCTCTTTCTGCACCTCTCTTGCCTCTTTCTGCACCTCTCTTGCCTCTTTCTGCACCTCTGTTGCTTCTTTCTGCACCTCCTCTTGCCTCTTTCTGCACCCTTCTTGCCTCTTTCTGTACCTCTCTTGCCTCTTTCTGCACTTCTGTTGCCTCTTTCTGCACCTCTCTTGCCTGTTTCTGCACCTCTCTTGCCTCATTCTGCACTTCTCTTGCCTCTTTCTGCACCTCTGTTGCTTCTTTCTGCACTTCTCTTGCCTCTTTCTGTACCCCTCTTGCCTCTTTCTGCACCTATGTTGGTTCTTTCTGCACTTCTCTTGCTTCTTTCTGTACCTCTCTTGCACATTTCTGTACCCCACGTGCCTCTGTGTGCACCTCTCTTGCCTCTTTCTGCACCTCTCTTGCCTCTTTCTGCACCCCTCTTGCCTCTTTCTGCACCTCTGTTGCTTTTTTCTGCACTTCTCTTGCCTCTTTCTGCACCCTCTTGCCTCTTTCTGCACCTCTGTTGGTTCTTTCTGCACTCCTCTTGCTTCTGTCTGCTACTCTCTTGCTTCATTTCTGCACTCCTCTTGCCTCTTTCTGCACCTCTGTTGGTTCTTTCTGCACCTCTCTTGCCTCTGTCTGCACCCCTGTTCCCTCTTTCTGCACCTCTTTTGCCTGTTTCTGTCACTTCTCTTGCCTCTTTCTGCACTTCTCTTGCCTCTTTCTGCACCTCTGTTGCTTCTTTCTGCACTCCTCTTGCCTCTTTCTGCACCCCTCTTGCCTCTTTCTGCACCTCTGTTGCTTCTTTCTGCACTTCTCTTGCTTCTTTCTGCACTTCTCTTGCTTCTTTCTGCACCCCTCTTGCCTCTTTCTGCATCCTTCTTCCCTCTTTCTGCACCTCTCTTGCCTCTTTCTGCACCTCTCTTGCCTCTTTCTGCACTTCTCTTGCTTCTTTCTGCACCTCTGTTGCTTCTTTCTGCACTTCTCTTGCCTCTTTCTGCACCTCTCTTGTCTCTTTCTGCACCTCTGTTGGTTCTTTCTGCACTGCTCTTGCTTCTTTCTGCACCTCTCTTGCATCTTTCTGCACCTCTCTTGCCTCTTTCTGCACCTCTCTTGCCTCTTTCTGCACCTCTCTTGCTTCTTTCTGCACCTCTCTTGCCTCTTTCTGCACCTGCTCTTCCCTCTTTCTGTACCTCTCTTGCCTCTTTCTGCACCTCTGTTGCTTCTTTCTGCACTTCTCTTGCTTCTTTCTGCACTTCTCTTGTCATTTTCTACACCTCTCTTCCCTCTTTCTGTACCTCTCTTGCCTCTTTCTGCACCTCTGTTGCTTCTTTCTGCACCTCTCTTGCATCTTTCTGCACCCCGTTCCCTTTTTCTGCTCCTCTCTTGCCTCTTTCTATACTTCTCTTGCCTCTTTCTGCACCTCTCTTGCCTCTTTCTGCACCTCTTTTGCTTTTCTCTGTACTTCTCTTGCCTCTTTCTGCACCCCTCTTGCCTCTTTCTGCACCTCTGTTGGTTCTTTCTGCACTGCTCTTGCTTCTGTCTGCTACTCTCTTGCCTCATTTCTGCACCTCTCTTGCCTCTTTCTGCACCTCTGTTGCTTCTTTCTGCACCTCTCTTGCCTCTTTCTGCACCCCTCTTGCCTCTTTCTGCACCTCTTTTGCCTCTTTCTGCAACTCTCTGGCCTCTTTCTGCAGATCTCTTGCCTCTTTCTGCACCTCTGTTGCTTCTTTCTGCACTCCTCTTGCCTCTTTCTGCACCCCTCTTGCCTCTTTCTGCACCTCTGTTGCTTCTTTCTGCACCTCTCTTGCTTCTTTCTGCACCTTTCTTGCCTCTTTCTGCACCTCTCTTGCCTCTTTCTGCACTTCTCTTGCCTCCTTCTGCACCTCTGTTGCTTTCTTCAACACCTCTCTTGCCTCTTTCTGCACCTCTCTTGTCTGTTTCTGCACCTCTCTTGGTTCTTTCTGCACCTCTCTTGCAAATTTTGGCACCCTCTCTTGCCTCTTTCTGCACCCCTCTTGCCTCCTTCAGCACCTCTGTTGGTTCCTTCTGCACAGCTCTTGCTTCTTTCTGCACCTCTCTTCCCTCTTTCTGTACCTCTCATGCCTCTTTCTGCACCTCTGCTGCTTCTTTCTGCACTTCTCTTGCCTCTTTCTGCACCCCTCTTGCCTCTTTCTGCACTTCTCTTGCCTCTTTCTGCACCTCTGTTGCTTCTTTCTGCACTTCTCTTGCTTCTTTCTACACCCTCTTGCCTCTTTCTGTACCCTTCTTCCCTCTTTCTGCACCTCTCTTGCCTCTTTCTGCACCCCTGTTTGATTCTTTCTGCACCTCTCTTGCCTGTTTCTATAACTCTCTTGCCTCTTTCTGCAGTTCTTTTGTGTCCTTCTGCATCTCTGTTGCTTCTTTCTGTACCTCTCTTGCAAATTTCTGCACCCCTCTTGCCTCTTCTCTGCACCACTCTTGCCTCCTTCTGCACCTCTGTTGGTTCTTTCTGCACTGTTCTTGCTTCTTTCTGCACCCCTTGTGCCTGTTTCTGTACTTCTCTTTCCTCCTTCTGTACCTCTGTTGCTTCTGTGTGCACTTCTCTTGCTGCACCCCTGTAGGAAGGTGGAATCTGACTATATGGTTGCCCCCACTTTTTTTATGGTGTTTTGCTGGTTTATGACTTAGTTGGACTGGGACCCTGCTATTCAGGGCCCCAGTCTATCTGCTCTCTCTAAACGACATGGAGTGCACTCTAGGTGCACTAGTGATTGGATACTGTGGTGCCTTATGAGTCCCTAGTATATGGTACCTTAGGTGCCAAGGGCATAGGTACTTCACAGGCCTACCAGGGGCTGCAGCATATGTTATGCCACCCCTGGGAAGCAGTCTAAATCTGACACCACAGGCCTGCTACTGCAGCCTGGGTGAGGTGGTGCTAGCACCCTCACTGAGATATAGGTTTCCTATATCTCTCCTGCACACACATATAAACCTATCAGTCACCCCTAAGGCAGGCCCTATCAATCCTGAGGGCAGGGTGCTTGGCTTCTATGTGAGGGGGTGCCTCTGCCTGAGCAGGGCCCCTCTGCAGCTCTCAGAGTCTATTCTCTGGTGCTGTTTGTGGATGCGGTTAAACCATATACTATTTAAGTGCATTATATCCTCGCGGTAAATGCTAACTTTGGAATGGCTGCATCAAAACATGTCGTGTTTGGTGTCAAACATCTTGGAATACTACCCCCCGCCAATCTTGGCGGCGGGGGTAGCATTCCACCCTTCTAGAGGGATAAGACATGTACCTGCTGTGGAAACGCGGTAGAATCCTAAAGAGCCCTGGCATCACAAAATGGATGCCACCAGTCACAGACACTGGGCTGCCCTCCTGCTGATGACCGAAACTCGCAGTGGAGGAAGCCCAACAATAGGCATCCTGTCACAGGGAGGTGTAACCACCTTCCAGACAGGGTTTAGTGTATTGGGGCTGGGTGGGTGCACTCTTAGAGTGCTTTGAAGTCCTGCACTGGGGGAGCAGAAGGCTCCTCTGTGCATATGCCAGTTCAAACCAGCTCAGGGGCTACCTGCCCCTGCTCTGGCGCGAAACTGGACAAAGGGAAGTGGGTGTAGCCACCCCCTCCCTTGACCCTCCCATAGGTGGGGTCATAGAGCTAGTCCATCCCCTCTTTTAGTATAAGAGGGGGAACCTTGCCATTGCAAAGCAGATAACCCCTGGACGACGCTCTACAGAAGAATCCTGGCCCTTCGACGTTCCACTACCTTTGGAAGACAGAAGAATCTCCCTTGGAGTCAAGGAGTGACTCCCCTGCTTGGCAGGCACCAAAACGACAACGACGGTCGCAAACTACGCCGCTCCCGCCGGAGTCCGAAGTCCCTGCAGCCCAGGAAGTGGATTTCCTGACCTCTCCCAGGCCATCGTGAGTCCCCAGCGAAGCTGAGGCAAGTGGACCCCACGAGTAACGAGGAACCGCGACCCCTGGGTACCGTGCACTATTGTCGAGTGCAACCCCTTCACAACGTTCTACGAACCTGTGCTTTGGACCACGTGTGGTCCCGACCTCCAGCAGGAATCCCTCCGAAGATCAGAGGCCTACACCGTCCCGAGTGACCGTGGGCCCCTGTTGAGTGATTCCGCCCGAGGTGTCTTCGCGATCCCTTGCCCGCTGGCTTGTGGGTCCCCAGAAGACTTCTTAAAGAAACCAAAGGGCTCCCCTGGTTGCTCCAGGCCTGCCCTGACTTACCCTCGCTGGGTGAGTTCCACAGACCTTGCTGGTCTGCGCCATCGACTTTTCTTCATCTCCCCGAGACTTGCGGCTGCCAAGGCTTGTTGGCTCCGATCGAGTTGCCGACACCGCAGTCAGCTGCAGACGTCGAGGGACACACCGAATCCAGCTCCTGGTCGTCGTCGACGCCTCCTGGACCACGTGGCTGAAGAGTCAAGGCACCTGCAACCGACCTGAAGCGACCGACGACGGTGGGCATCCATCTTCCTTGCCCCGGGTCACTGCCAAGTGACTTTGAACACTGTCCCCTCTGCTTTCAGGTCATCCTTCTTCAGAATCCAGGCTTGGATTCCACCGGACACTTCTTCAGCTCCCGCAAGCAGCAAGTCTTCTTTGTTCGCCATTGAAAACGACGCCGCGACCCGACACCAAAGGACACCTGTGCACCCGGCTTCCTGGGTGAGGTAACTCCAGCACTACGGTGCTCCTGTGGGTGTGGGCCCTAGAACTACTTACCCTGTAAGTGACTTGCTTGTAGGTTCTCCCGAAGTATCCTAAAACTCTTTATTTCCAACCGCGACTTGCCCCATTGAAGTTAACGGCGATTCGCGCCTGTGTATCCACACTGCACGCGTCCCCCGTGGGTCCTTTACTTACCTGCCTTGGGTGGTTTCGTGAGGCCCCAGCACTTCTGAAGGCCCTAGGCCTTGTCTCCCTGCAAGTCGTTGTTTCTAAGTCTCTTACTTAGTATATGGTCTGGTACGCCCCTAGGGCCCCAGCCATATTTTGTGCTTAACTTATTGTGAAACGTTGATTTGTGCATATGTTTGTCTTCTAATCTCATAAAGAGATTAGTAGAGAGTTATTTAGAAATAAATACATATATATTTGATATATATACCTGTGTGGTGTCTTTTCATTTGGTGATTCAAGAGATTATATGGTAAAACAAGCTGCTTTACATTCCTCCGAGACTTAGCCTGAAGGCTGCTCTCCACAGCTACCACTAGGATAGCTTTCTTTAAAAGGTTGTCTTAAACCTATCTACCATAAGAGTCGATTTGCCCTGGTGCAAGGTGTCCACTTTAATTAGTGAACAGCATATACCAGGCCAACTTCTCACATTGGTGGGCAGCGTGTGGGATTCCAGCTTGCCATTGTTTTACCAGAAAATCTCTATTTGAATTACTAACTGAAAACCATTATAGGTACTCAAGGTACATATAAAGTCAAGCTTAGTATCAATAAGTTCTACTGAACTTAGAGCTGTGTGCCAAGGGATAGCACACCCTTTCCACAGCTCAAGCTAGGATCAGTAGGCCACAAACTAGTGTAGGTAGTACAACACTGCACAACACTAGAATGTCCTTAAAGGGTGGACCCAGTGGATCCACTCAGCCTCAGTATAAGGACATGGCTTTCTCTGACTTGAGAGCCATGTGTGTTGACAGACACCTGAGACTAGGACAGAGTCCCTCAACACTACACCTGATAGATCTGCTGACAGCAGATGACCTTAGATTGGCTCTAGGAGCTAAGGGGTCTGAATCAGTGGGTGGGTCAATCATAGTATCTGGGTCAGATGAGGACAATCCGAATGACCAAGACTCTGTGGTTGAAGGGCCAGGCTTCAAGGAGCCTGAACAGGACAGAGGAGTTCTCCCTAAGAGAACTGGCAGAGTGGATGAGAGGCACAGATCCCCTTCCAGGGAATCTGAGCACTCTTATCACTCTGGCAGAGAATTTGTCCAAGAGAGGAGCTCATACTTTAACTTAAGAGAGACCTCCTCTGAGAGAAGGTGCAAACTGCTCCAGTATGAGGAAGCCAAAGTGGCCCTCAGAACCAAGCAGTTGGCACTGGATAGAGAAGCCCTGGAGATCCAGAGAGCTTCCAGAAGGGAGGGTTTAGAACCCCTGGTGGCAGCAACAGTGTCCCTAGAGGCAGAGAATATGTCCCTGACCATAGGAACCTGAGCAAGGTTGTTCCTCCCTACCAGAGTGGGGATGATATCCACAAGTGGATAACTGCTATGGAGAGGGCCTGTAGAGTACAGCAGGTCCCCCAAAAGCAGTGGGCAGCAATCTTGTGGCTCTCCTTTCAGATAAAGGTAGAGACAAGCTCCTCACTGTTAGAGAAGAGGATGCTGATAATTATGAGGTCCTGAAGAGTGCACTGATAGATGGGTTTGGCTTAACCACTGAAGAGTACAGGTTGAAGTTCAGAGATACCCAGAAGGCACAGACTCAGGACTGGACAGACTTTGTAGATTGTGCATCCAAGGCTCTGGAGGGTTGGCTGGTTGGCAGTAGGGTTACTGATTTCAAAGGATTTTATAATCTAATGATGAGAGAACAGATCCTTAATAATTGTCAAAACCAGCTTTTACACCAGTACCTGGTGGACTCTGATCTGACCTCTCCCCAAGAATTGGGAAAGAAGGCAGACAAATGGGTCAGAACCAGAGTAAGGCCTAAGAATCAGGGTGGTGACCACAAGAAAGATTCTACCAAGTCCCAAGAGAAAGGTGGGGATAAATCCAAGGATAAGTCCACTACAGGGCCCCAAAATTCCTCTTCTGGGGTGGGTCCCAAACTCCTTCCTCTCCTGAAAAGAAACCCTATTGCCATGTCTGTAAAAAGCCTGGGCACTGGAAATCTGATCCCAGTTGTCCCAGGAATGGCAATAAAGAAAATGTTCCTCCAACAACTACTACCACCCCTCCTGGTACTACCAGTAGTAATCCTCCAGTTGGGAGTAGTGCACCCAAAAAGTTAGGTGCTTTTGCAAGAGGAACAGAGGTGGGCCCTAGTTTAGACAGGACCCCTCAACAGACTCCTCAGATTCTGATGGTGGTGTAGGATATGCCACCTTTACCATGGGTCCCATAGCATTGGGCAGGTACAGACTGGAGCCAATAATTAATGGTCAGAAAGCTGTGGCATTTAGGGACACAGGGGCTAGTGTCACCATGGTGGCAGGGAAACTAGTCCCCCTCACCAGCTTTTACCTGAGTTTAAATACCAGGTGACCAACATTGATGGTGTCAGAACAGATCACCCCATGGCCATAGTCAATCTCAGCTGGGAGGGAGTCACAGGCCCAAAGAGAGTGGCAGTGTCCCCAACCTTACCTGTAGATTGCCTGATGGGCAATGATCTGGAAATTTCAGCCTGGGCTGAAATTGAACACCAAACCCATCTGAAGATGTTGGGTGTCCCTGTAAAGGTTAGTGGGGCTGTGATGGCCACAGCCCCAGCCCAAGATTTTGGAGAGATGGAGCCTGGAAGAATGGCCCACTCTCCCCCAGAAGAGAGCACAAGGGTTGAAGAAAAGTCTTCTTCCCTCCAGACAGTAGGTAAGGGTCAGCCTCCTCAGGGAACTGACCCTACCCCTAGTGAAGGAACTGCCACAGAGGTAGTCAGGCCTGGCCTGGCCACCCCCTGATGGCAGAGGACCCTTACAAGGTGGTACCCAGTCTGGAGCAGGTAACCTGCCCCTCTCTACCCTGCCTCAGTCAGCCCAGGGCTGCAGAGGTCAGGGAGGTCAGTGGACCCCCCAGGGCCCCCTGTCCAGAGGAACCCCCCATCAGCAGATTAGGGGCACCCAGGCTAGTAGCCCTAGCCAGGTAGAAATTCCTCAACCCACTGAGGGATCCCCCATACCTTTATGTAGGGACCTCCCCCAGAAGGACTCTGTTAGGCAAGGGCAAACCTGGGACCAAAGGTTCCAAACATGCCATGTCCCTCCAGTGTTCCACCCAAAGGGACCCAACCCCCGGCTGTAGGCAGTCAAAGGTTGACCCTTAGAGCAGAGTACCACTCAGTCATGGAAAGACAGGCATACATGGTGACCAGTGAGCTGAGAAAGCTGAGGCCAACATTCCTAGGGCCACACTTCCCTACTCAGACACCTCACCAGCCTGGTACTTTACCAAAGCACACCACAGGTAGTGATTCCCCATGGTGGAGACCCTCTCATACCCTTAGGGTGAGGGATTGCTTAGTGGACCATAAGACAGGGGGCAACCATGCTAGTGCAGGTGCTTCCTTATATGGCCACTTAGTCAATAAAGGCTCAACTGGCCAAGGTTAGCCTTATCTCCTTTCGTTTGGGGGGGTTATGTAGGAAGGTGGAATCTGACTATATGGTTGCCCCCACTTTTTTTATGGTGTTTTGCTGGTTTATGACTTAGTTGGACTGGGACCCTGCTATTCAGGGCCCCAGTCTATCTGCTCTCTCTAAACGACATGGAGTGCACTCTAGGTGCACTAGTGATTGGATACTGTGGTGCCTTATGAGTCCCTAGTATATGGTACCTTAGGTGCCAAGGGCATAGGTACTTCACAGGCCTACCAGGGGCTGCAGCATGTATTATGCCACCCCTGGGAAGCAGTCTAAATCTGACACCACAGGCCTGCTACTGCAGCCTGGGTGAGGTGGTGCTAGCACCCCTCACTGAGATATAGGTTTCCTATATCTCTCCTGCACACACATATAAACCTATCAGTCACCCCTAAGGCAGGCCCTATCAATCCTGAGGGCAGGGTGCTTGGCTTCTATGTGAGGGGGTGCCTCTGCCTGAGCAGGGCCCCTCTGCAGCTCTCAGAGTCTATTCTCTGGTGCTGTTTGTGGATGCGGTTAAACCATATACTATTTAAGTGCATTATATCCTCGCGGTAAATGCTAACTTTGGAATGGCTGCATCAAAACATGTCGTGTTTGGTGTCAAACATCTTGGAATACTACCCCCCGCCAATCTTGGCGGCGGGGGTAGCATTCCACCCTTCTAGAGGGATAAGACATGTACCTGCTGTGGAAACGCGGTAGAATCCTAAAGAGCCCTGGCATCACAAAATGGATGCCACCAGTCACAGACACTGGGCTGCCCTCCTGCTGATGACCGAAACTCGCAGTGGAGGAAGCCCAACAATAGGCATCCTGTCACAGGGAGGTGTAACCACCTTCCAGACAGGGTTTAGTGTATTGGGGCTGGGTGGGTGCACTCTTAGAGTGCTTTGAAGTCCTGCACTGGGGGAGCAGAAGGCTCCTCTGTGCATATGCCAGTTCAAACCAGCTCAGGGGCTACCTGCCCCTGCTCTGGCGCGAAACTGGACAAAGGGAAGTGGGTGTAGCCACCCCCTCCCTTGACCCTCCCATAGGTGGGGTCATAGAGCTAGTCCATCCCCTCTTTTTAGTATAAGAGGGGAACCTTGCCATTGCAAAGCAGATAACCCCTGGACGACGCTCTACAGAAGAATCCTGGCCCTTCGACGTTCCACTACCTTTGGAAGACAGAAGAATCTCCCTTGGAGTCAAGGAGTGACTCCCCTGCTTGGCAGGCACCAAAAACGACAACGACGGTCGCAAACTACGCCGCTCCCGCCGGAGTCCGAAGTCCCTGCAGCCCAAGAAGTGGATTTCCTGACCTCTCCCAGGCCATCGTGAGTCCCCAGCGAAGCTGAGGCAAGTGGACCCCACGAGTAACGAGGAACCGCGACCCCTGGGTACCGTGCACTATTGTCGAGTGCAACCCCTTCACAACGTTCTACGAACTTGTGCTTTGGACCACGTGTGGTCCCGACCTCCAGCAGGAATCCCTCCGAAGATCAGAGGCCTACACCGTCCCGAGTGACCGTGGGCCCCTGTTGAGTGATTCCGCCCGAGGTGTCTTCGCGATCCCTTGCCCGCTGGCTTGTGGGTCCCCAGAAGACTTCCTAAAGAAACCAAAGGGCTCCCCTGGTTGCTCCAGGCCTGCCCTGACTTACCCTCGCTGGGTGAGTTCCACAGACCTTGCTGGTCTGCGCCATCGACTTTTCTTCATCTCCCCGAGACTTGCGGCTGCCAAGGCTTGTTGGCTCCGATCGAGTTGCCGACACCGCAGTCAGCTGCAGACGTCGAGGGACACACCGAATCCAGCTCCTGGTCGTCGTCGACGCCTCCTGGACCACGTGGCTGAAGAGTCAAGGCACCTGCAACCGACCTGAAGCGACCGACGACGGTGGGCATCCATCTTCCTTGCCCCGGGTCACTGCCAAGTGACTTTGAACACTGTCCCCTCTGCTTTCAGGTCATCCTTCTTCAGAATCCAGGCTTGGATTCCACCGGACACTTCTTCAGCTCCCGCAAGCAGCAAGTCTTCTTTGTTCGCCATTGAAAACGACGCCGCGACCCGACACCAAAGGACACCTGTGCACCCGGCTTCCCTGGGTGAGGTAACTCCAGCACTACGGTGCTCCTGTGGGTGTGGGCCCTAGAACTACTTACCCTGTAAGTGACTTGCTTGTAGGTTCTCCCGAAGTATCCTAAAACTCTTTATTTCCAACCGCGACTTGCCCCATTGAAGTTAACGGCGATTCGCGCCTGTGTATCCACACTGCACGCGTCCCCCGTGGGTCCTTTACTTACCTGCCTTGGGTGGTTTCGTGAGGCCCCAGCACTTCTGAAGGCCCTAGGCCTTGTCTCCCTGCAAGTCGTTGTTTCTAAGTCTCTTACTTAGTATATGGTCTGGTACGCCCCTAGGGCCCCAGCCATATTTTGTGCTTAACTTATTGTGAAACGTTGATTTGTGCATATGTTTGTCTTCTAATCTCATAAAGAGATTAGTAGAGAGTTATTTAGAAATAAATACATATATATTTGATATATATACCTGTGTGGTGTCTTTTCATTTGGTGATTCAAGAGATTATATGGTAAAACAAGCTGCTTTACATTCCTCCGAGACTTAGCCTGAAGGCTGCTCTCCACAGCTACCACTAGGATAGCTTTCTTTAAAAGGTTGTCTTAAACCTATCTACCATAAGAGTCGATTTGCCCTGGTGCAAGGTGTCCACTTTAATTAGTGAACAGCATATACCAGGCCAACTTCTCACAACCTCTCTTGCCTCTTTCTGCACCTCTGTTGCTTCTTTCTGCACTCCTCTTGCCTCTTTCTGCACCTCTCTTGCCTCTTTCTGCGCTTCTCTTGCTTCTTTCTGCACCTCTCTTGCCCCTTTCTGCACCTCTTTTGCTTCTTTCTGTACTTCTCTTGCTTCTTTCTGCACCTCTCTTGCTCCTTTCTGCACCCCTCTTGCCTCTTTCTGCACCCCTCTTCCCTCTATCTGCACCTCTCTTGCTTCTTTTTTCACCTCTGTTGGTTCTGTCTGCACTTCTATTGACTCTTTATGCACCTCTCTTGCCTCTTTCTGCACCTCTCGTTGCTTCTTTCTGCACTTCTCTTGGTTCTTTCTGCACTTCTGTTGCTTCTTTCTGCACCTCTTCTTGCCTCTTTCTGCACCCTCTTCCCTCTTTCTGTACCTCTCTTCCCTCTTTCTGCACACCTGTTCCCTTTTTCTGCACCTCTCTTGCCTGTTTCTGCA
>CAWUFW010028347.1:0-22209 GCA_963921515.1 Calotriton arnoldi | reverse complement strand
AGGGGCCGATTCCGATCTCGGTCGGAGGCGCACCCAATACTATTCGGTCGGGAAAAAGCCATGCGAAAGCCAGTTTCCCGACCGATCCGTACAGCACACCGAACGAGCAAGTACGATGCGCACAACAGCAAAATTCCCGGCCGAGCCGTACTCACCCAAACCAGGTCCTGTTCTCCGACCGAGGCGAATCCGGAAACGCCGAATCGAGTCGCACGGAAGGGAAAATGCAGCCCCGTCCGGCCGGACAAGTACGATGCGCTTTCCGTACGCGCCGAACCCGTCGCTACGCACGGCACGTCAAAGCATCCGGGAGAGGCGCACATAAGCTCCGAATCGCGCCACAACACGATCCACGGCTACGAGACGAACACAGCACAGACGAGGACGACGCGAAGCGACGAGGACGAAGCGAAGCGACGAGGACGAAGCCAAGCGACGAGGACGACGCGAAGCAACGAGAAGGACGAACGACACGAACCAACCATGAATCCCTTCGTCCCGATCATACCAATATTCTACATCTACTACCGGAACAGGCACGGACGCGTACGGCGCAGAAGGTAAGTCAGACACCAACCACAAAACACATACAACACGTACACGACACATCACACACATACACGGGGAATCTGAATATACTTGCAACAGCAGCACCATAGGGGCGGGATGCCCATCACCAATGCCACATATGCACACAGGGGCCTGAATGCGCGCCACCACCCCAACCCAGGGGGGCTGGATGCCAACCACCACAACCACCCTTAGCCAGGGGGGTGCCAAATGCCCACCACCACTACCACCCTTAGCCAGGGGGCAGGATGCCCACCACTACTACCACCCTCACCCAGGGGGGCAGGATGCCCACCACTACTACCACCCTTAGCCAGGGGGCTGGATGCCTACCACTACTACCACCCTTAGCCAGGGGGCAGGATGCCTACCACTACTACCACCCTCACCCAGGGGGGCAGGATGCCCACCACTACTACCACCCTCACCCAGGGGGGCAGGATGCCCACCACTACTACCACCCTTAGCCAGGGGGCAGGATGCCCACCACTACTACCACCCTCACCCAGGGGGGCAGGATGCCCACCACTACTACCACCCTCACCCAGGGGGGCAGGATGCCCACCACTACTACCACCCTTAGCCAGGGGGCAGGATGCCCACCACTACTACCACCCTCACCCAGGGGGGCAGGATGCCCACCACTACTACCACCCTTAGCCAGGGGGGCAGGATGCCTACCACTACTACCACCCTTAGCCAGGGGGCAGGATGCCCACCACTACTACCACCCTCACCCAGGGGGGCAGGATGCCCACCACTACTACCACCCTCACCCAGGGGGGCAGGATGCCCACCACTACTACCACCCTTAGCCAGGGGGCAGGATGCCCACCACTACTACCACCCTCACCCAGGGGGGCAGGATGCCCACCACTACTACCACCCTCACCCAGGGGGGCAGGATGCCCACCACTACTACCACCCTTAGCCAGGGGGCAGGATGCCCACCACTACTACCACCCTCACCCAGGGGGGCAGGATGCCCACCACTACTACCACCCTTAGCCAGGGGGCTGGATGCCTACCACTACTACCACCCTTAGCCAGGGGGCAGGATGCCCACCACTACTACCACCCTCACCCAGGGGGGCAGGATGCCCACCACTACTACCACCCTTAGCCAGGGGGCAGGATGCCCACCACTACTACCACCCTTAGCCAGGGGGCTGGATGCCTACCACTACTACCACCCTTAGCCAGGGGGCAGGATGCCTACCACTACTACCACCCTCACCCAGGGGGGCAGGATGCCCACCACTACTACCACCCTTAGCCAGGGGGGCAGGAAGCCTACCACTACTACCACCCTTAGCCAGGGGGCTGGATGCCTACCACTACTACCACCCCCACTCATAGGATGGACAATGCATGACACAACAAGCACACCACAACCTAGGGAATGCAAGATTAAGACATCCCCCCACCACCATGACAAGCGTGTGAGCAGGCTGTGTCAAATGCCTACAACACCGAACATGACATTGAACATACAATGTGACCCCCTAGCACATGTGCCACACATATATGTGTGTGGCACCCACAATGCAAGCAGCCCATGACCATTGTGGCAATGGGGCCTAAACCCCCATCATCACAGTGACCAAAAGGCAAGTGTGGGGTCCATAGCTGAAGCACATTTTGACCATTGTGGCAATGGGGTCTAAACCCCCATCATCACAGTGACCAAAAGGCAAGTGTGGGGTCCATAGCTGAAGCACATTTTGACCATTGTGGCAATGGGGTCTAAACCCCCATCATCACAGTGACCAAAAGGTAAGTGTGGGGTCCATAGCTGAAGCACATTTTGACCATTGTGGCAATGGGGTCTACACCCTCATCATCACAGTGACCAAAAGGTAATTGTTAACAAAGAAAGAGCTGCAACTGCCAAACTGCATGGATCATTCCTGGTCACAGAACCAAAAACTCATCTGTGGCAAAGTAGTGTATGTGTCCCATTGCAACATAAATTGGGGGAGCCAAATACTGCAGTGCAAATGAAACATTCCTTTGGCCATGTGCAGACAAACAACACCCATGGGGGCTGAGACCGTCAACAGTCATCAATGACACAATGACAGAAGTGACCATCAGAATGCAGAACCACATATTTGCACCAATGGGCACACAAATGCAGATACCCTGTGGAGACAGCAGATGTGAGGTGAACAGATACCATACCATGGCAGCAATGGGACACACAAACCATGATCACTGTGCTGACCGATGACCTAGGAGTCCCAGGGACAGCAGGGGAAACACACCAAACAACATACAGCCAATGGCACACCCAAGATATGCCAATGCAGTGGTGCAGATGCACAAACACAAACAGGCAGACCAACACTGTCATCATACACAGCAGGTGAGGGGTGGGGGTGCCAGTGTCCCCAGGCAACAACACAACACATGAGGAGAGCTGAATACCAATCATACAGATGTGCATACACTGCCACACTAAGCTAACTCATGGATCCAAATCCCCTATGTGGGCAAGCAGGCATTGACAGGTGAGAGGGAGCACAAAACACACATGTCACACAGGCACGTAGGAACAACAACTGACACAGCAAGTCACAGACACACCACAGCACCACCCCCAGGGCCCCCACAATGTGGTGACCCTGGGCTGAAGAAAAATACCACTGTGATGACAAAGCTAAATGTCGTTCACACTGTGAACCACAGTCAGGTGTCCTGAGCAACTAACTACCATCACACCTACACAAGCACAAATCAATCAGCATGGCCAGTAAGCCAAGGCCAACATGGAGGCAGGGGACTAGCCGGGCAACAACTCTCATCTGCACACACTCAACACCACACCCCTCGACCTCCAACAATGTGCAGCAGTGAAGTACACATGCACTGGTGACATTGCACATGCACCCATGACTATTCCAGGGTGGTGGGTGGGAACCAAGGTGTAGAAACACATCACACATGGACACTCAACAAGACTCCTGAATGTCTGACACACTGCACACTACTCTGTACATGGACATGACGGCAATACCACACCGACCAATGGGATCCCAGCCACAGTCACACACCAATGAAGAAGCCAAGGTCACCCACAAAGAACACACATAGACAACAACCAACATTGCAGCCCGGACCCTAAGGAGTGCCAGCAGTCACACACACAACGTGTCACAATCACTGAAAGATAACACAAACTGGAAATCACATGACAGGGGCAAACAACAAGTGCCAAAGGGAAACCTGACTGTGACCCATCTGCGTCAGCACACAAACTCTGCCCTGACAGCAAACACACCTATGGGTGACACCCTGATGACCAGTAATGTGCCATGCACCCACATCACAGAGAACACAGGGAGAAGACTTTGGGGAACATAGCTCAAGTCAGCAAGCATCACAAACAGGTACAACACTAGGGATCACAGCATGCGCAGATGAATGGAAGTGAACACACAGACATGCACATACAACACACACCTTGGGCGCAGGCAATGTCACACGTGTACACACTGCCATGAGGGGACTCCACTCCTGTGTGAGGAAAGCTGTGCCATATGTTGCCTCAGTAGGGCCCCATCATGTCAGCTGAGCACTTGGTCACACAATCAACAATTAGCACCAAATGAGGGCTCCCATCACATCAGCCTGGTCATGGATGTGCCAACGGAATCATCAGCACAGATCCAACACACTTGTATAGCAATGTTGCACTGACTACACGGATGAGTCCCTCCCCATTGATGCCCAAACCTGCATGTCCACTGGAGATGGCAACACGGTCAGGGAAGTAGACAAATGCAACGATGGCAGGCACAACAGATGTGCAGGGGTGGAAGCCACAGATATGAAATTGCCAATGTAAGTAGGAAACCCATTGCCAAATACTGAACACATGACACCCTCAGATGCTGCTATTGATGACATGGATACACCACATGATAGGACACATTCCCCCTGGACCACATGGGTTCCTGCACAGTAACACTTCATAATCATGAGACCAGATATCACCATCACTGCAGCAAGGGCATGGTTAGCTGCACCAACAACATGTACATCTGAAGCATGAGCACTAGAGAAAAGAAAGTTGCTTTATTCAGCATATGTGTTGAGGCCAAACGAAGTCCTGAAAAAAGAGCAAAGGCCAATGGCCAGTCCATTGTCAAAGTTCAAACAGGGTGACACTGGCAGATGTCACCCTACGCATGCCTGCACAATACCAGGGACAATCCACTAGGAGGGGCAACCGGGGGGCAGGCCAGGCACCGCAGGGACAGGATCAGGGCTCACCAGGGGGAGTCAGGGAAGGGGTGGTGGGTGCAGGAGAGCCACTGACAACTGCAGTGGAGGTGTCTGACATGGTGTGTGCCGGCACAACTGGGGGGCATGACACAGATGTCGTGGGTGCCGGCACAACTGCAGTGGACCCTGCAGATGGGGTGGACAGGTCCGCCACTGCAGTGCCCAAGTCAGACAGGGCGGTAGTGGACTCCACTGCAGTGCCTACCTCCAGGGGAGGAGAATGGGGAACAGGCAAGGTGGGTTGGACAGAGGGGGGACACCCTCACCACATCAGTGGCACAGACAAGCGCAGCGGGGGGTGTGGTGCTGGGAGAGCAAGTGGCAGGGGGAGAAGGCCGGAGCATCTTGGGGATGGTATATCTGTGGGTGGGGGAACCTGGGGCAGGGTGTGGTGGGGGCACCTGTGCAGTGGGGGCCTGAGGGATGGAGGACGGAGACCTTGTGCCTGAGCTGCAGGGTGGTGGCGGGGTCTTGCTCTTAGCACTCCGGGGGACTTGCGGGTGGGGGCCTCAGTCCGTCTGCGCCTGGGGGAGGGTGTCCGGGGGCGAGGGGCACTCTGCTCCGTGTGGGTGGGCTTCCTCTTCCCCCGGGATGCTGGAGCAGCTTCATCGGTGGGGAAGAGGCCGAGGTCACAGAGGAAGAGCTGCTGTGACTTTGGGGTTGCAGGTGAGGCAAGGGAGGGTGCTTTGGAGGGAGAGGGAACTGAGGACTGCGCAGTGCATGTGGATGCGTGTGTGTGTTCCAGGGCCCCATCCCCTGTGAGTCTGGCTTCAGTCCCCTGAATGTGCGTGCGTGTGCGTTTTGTCATTGGCGTGTGTGTCAGTGTGCTGGATGTGTGTGTGCTGGTGTGTGCCTGTGCCAGTGTGTGTGTGCCTGGGATGGGTAAGGTGCTGGGGAGTGTGGATGGAGCAGAGGCAGGAGGGGTGAGGGACCGTTTGAGGAGGGACACTGCTGCCGTCAGGGAGGAGTCCATGGACCTATTGCCCCTCTGTAGGTCAGACATGCCCGATGAGATGCCCTCCATGAACGACACCAGCTGAGTCAACAGCGCGGTGTGCGCATGGAGGACACTCAGCATGGCTGTCTGCCCTACATGGAGCTGGCGAAGGAGGTACACAGACTCCTCACTCAGGGCAGCAGGGGACACAGGGGCAGGGGGTGCGGTGCCTGGCCCAAAGGAGACACGCTCCCGGACATGGGAGCCTCCACGGACCTGGGGAATGGGAGCCGATGGGAGGGCGGTGGTGGTGCTGGTGGTGGCGGGGACAGCAACACTAGCTGGGGTGTGGTGGCTGCTGACACCCGCCTCCACAAGGGAGTCATCCTCCGAGTTGCTCTGGTCCTCAGCTGAGGTGGATGCTGCTGAGGACTCCTCGGTGTGGCTCCCCTCGCCCTCCGTGCCACTGGGTCCCTCCGACCACTCCTCGGCTGCTGACCCAGTCTGGCTCTCCGGCTCCTCCTGGTCCGTGGAGCTGTCCCCTTCCGTGGCCGTGGATGTATCTGCAAACAATGGGGAAACAGACAGACATCAGTCACCTGCACCAAACGCACACACCACTGTGAGCACAGCACATTACAGAGCAAGCCCTGGCATCATTAGTTGTACATTGCTAAAAGTGCCCTAATTGAACAGGAGAAGTCAATTGTCAGTCTGATGCCAAGCATGGCACTCACATCCCACATGGCCTTGCACCCATCTGTCTGGTGTCTGTTGGATTGCAACACCCCAGTGTTGACACATGCACCAAGTACACAGTAGTTGGACAGTGCAGAGGACACGGTGTGGACACATCACAGCTCTTGCCACTGAGTCAGTACAGGTTTACGGATGTAAGGGATGCCCAGAGTCAAATAGGAAATGCATGTGATGCATACCAGCGACAGACACCATGATGCACCCATGTCCTGATAGCCAGCGCCACTATGGTGTGCATGTAGCACATGTCACTCCCCTGCAGGATCACCAATCAGTAGACACATGCCATGGCGGAGGCATGACTGCAAAGTCATACATCACTGTCTCAGTGATGTATGACTTTGCAGCCAGACAACAACACTCTGCACTGTGTCACAATAGTAGGTCATGGGGAATGCAAGTCCTGGAGCTGCACAAGTGCACATGTACATCCCCCCACAACACATCCTCTTAACCCTCATCTGTCCAGGTCATACCTATTGGACATATGGGAGACCTGTGACACTACCCTCTGAACCTGAGCCCCTCACACTCTGCTGTGCATGGGGAACAGCTGCCTGAACTTCACATTTACATGCCCCAGTCTGCATGGGCAGCTGATCAGACACCTATGTGTCACACAAGTATCGTCTCCTATGGTCACATCTCCAGTGGCATGCTGAGCCCCTACCAAGAAACTCCACAGCAGTCCTGGCGACTAATCCACAGCACACTGACACAGAGGCAGACACCTGAGGGGTCAAATCACTGTGCACAATGTGTCCTCTGATACACGGGAGTGGGAGTACAGAGTGTATTGTATGGCCTGGAGTAGGCATGACTGTCCAGCCCCACATGAATGAGGGATGAGCCCTGGACTGTAGGCAGCTGGCTAAGTATGTGTGACACACGTCATATACATACTCCTGGGGCCCAAACATTGTTCCCACCCGCAGCATGGGTGTGTGCCAGGTACCCCAGCCACATGTGGTGGATCAGCTCAGCAATTGGACCACAGATCAAAGTAACACGCTGAATACATGTCAGAATACAGGCATTGTGTAAGCAATGGACCCACCCATGATGCCCACCACAGAGTCAGGGAAACAGATGCTGTCTCCCACCTTGAGTCAAGCAAACTGCAAGGACACAGTCCTAAGTGACAGAATTCCCTGCATGTAAGGGCCACACCTGGGTATCAGATGAGGAGTGGGCAGTGCACAATAGAGGGACATGGCTCCTGGACAACATGACTGCTGTACTGTGGCAGTTCAACCTGGCCCGAGGAGGGCACATAACATGTTAGACAGAGTACACAGTGCAGTCTTTGACTCACCCCCTCCTTGCTGCTCTCTGGCCTTCAGCTGCCCATCCAGGTCTGGAAAGACCACCGCCAGGATCCTGAGCATGTGGGGGGTCAGGGTCCGTGTTCCGCCCCTCCTGCGAGGAGGCGACAGCTTCAGCTGGACCCGTGCAATCCTCCGGGTCCAGCCCCGAAGGTCCTGCCACCTCTTTTGGCAGTTGCGGATCCGGCGCTTGTAGACCCCCACGGACCGGACAGCCCGGACGATGTCCTTCCAGATCTCATGCTTCCGATGGGCAGAAGCCTGTCAGGATGACAAAGTGATAAGGCCATTACTACACATGCAACATATCCGTGCATGACACAGTTGCATATACATGTCGCAATCACAGGGGCACATGGTGTACCCAGGCAGTGCACGGCTGCCCATGGACAGTTTTCCAGAAGTCACTACATGGTATCATAGCATGGGGAGTAAAACCCTGTTCAGAAGCACTGTCACTGCACCATACCTGTCCAGTGCAAGTCACTACACACTATGGGGGGTGACAACTACTCAGTGAGCCTGCTAGCCAGTGGTGTGCTGACTCTCAGCCTTGCTAGTCAGACAAAATGCACATTCAGAAAGGCAGTGCACAGAACACTCACCTGCTCCCCTGGTGTCCCATACAGCTTGCTGTACTGTGGAAGTAGGCTGTCCAGCAGGGCCTGGTTCTCTTCAAGGCTGAAGGCTGGGGCTCTCTCCACAGTACGTGCCATTGCAGGGTCCAGAGGGGCAGAGACAGCAGCAGTGCAGTGGCAGATGTCGTCCTGGAGCATGTAGTGCAGGCAAGTGGGCTCTCAGGGGAACATGCAGCAATATATATGTGCTGGAGAGGCAGATACTGTCCCTTGTGTCCAAAGTGATAGGTCCAAGTCGTTTGCATCTTCTGAATCTGGCCAATCCATGGAATAGCAGCACCAAAACACGCCCACAGCATCCTTCAAAATTTCAACTTCATGACATACATGATTTTGCAACATTGTTGTGGGTGACCAACTGATTTTCCAGCAACCGACTCGTTCGAATATTCGAAAACGCGTCCGTTGCCAGGCAAGCCCATTGTCAATGGGTGCGCACCGATCGGTCCATTGAGGTACAACGCGCACAGGGGTACAACGCGTACCCGCACACATTGAATGCAATGGGCCGGCCGGAGGCACCGATCGGTCCATTGCAGTACAACGCGCACAGGGGTACAACGCGTACCCGCACACATTGAATGCAATGGGCCGGCCGGAGGCACCGATCGGTCCATTGCAGTACAACGCGCACAGGGGTACAACGCGTACCCGCACACATTGAATGCAATGGGCCGGCCGGAGGCACCGATCGGTCCATTGCAGTACAACGCGCACAGGGGTACAACGCGCACCCGCACACATTGAATGCAATGGGCCGGCCGGAGGCACCGATCGGTCCATTGCAGTACAACGCGCACAGGGGTACAACGCGTACCCGCACACATTGAATGCAATGGGCCGGCCGGAGGCACCGATCGGTCCATTGCAGTACAACGCGCACAGGGGTACAACGCGTACCCGCACACATTGAAAGCAATGGGCCGGCCGGAGGCACCGATCGGTCCATTGCTGTTCAACGCATCACTGTACATGTGACTGGCATATGTCAGCATGCCTGTCTCAGATGGACATATGCCAGCCACAGATAGCTCCCAGGGAGTGAGGGGCACACCTACATCACGACAGCCTGTCCAAACCTTATCATAAGGCATGTAAGGCTGCATTTCCTATTGTGTGTATGTTGGTGTACATTTTGTCCTGTGGGTGTCACCTGTGGGCAGCCACCCCCAGGCTGTGCACGTGTTAATGGGGACAGGATCCTGGGTGTTACGTGTACGTGACCACTGTGATGTGCAACTGTTCATATCTGTGCATGTGCCATGGTCACATTTCACAGTGGTGTTTGTGTATGTCATGTCACATACCCCGTGAGTCCCATGTGGGACGGTATGTTTGAGCCAGGGTGTCCCAGTGGCACAATAGTGATGGCCCTCCACAGTCTTTGTGCATGTAGTGTTTACAATGTCTCTGATTTCATGTGCACAATGGGAGACAGTCTCCACATCCACGTTGTGTGTGCATGGACTCTGATGTTGTGCGTGTGTGTCACAGACGTCCATGGCTCTCCTGCCATGGCAAGTGTGGCCACTACCTGTGGGGGTCATGTTTGTTTTGTTGTGGTGTACACATGATACTCCAGGTGATGCCAGTGTCCATGTGGCATTACAGGGTCCCTGGGAATGTGCCTGTCGTTGAGCTGTGGTGCCTGGGGCACATCTGTCCTCACATGTCACTGGGGGGTGACTGTGACACAGCATCATGATATCCAATGGGCCAACCTGGGACAAATTGATGCCACCTGTAGGACCGTGTTGACAGATGTTGGCCATGTATGTACCATACATGTCGTTCCGGTACTGCACACTTCATGTAGTTGTGCCTCATGATGATGTATGTTGGGATCTTGAGTGTGTTCAATGCCGCATATGTGGGGTGACTGACGATCTTGCTTACTTCTCCTCTGCACTGCAGGGCTCCTGCTGTCCATCGGCCATTCCCAGACCTGGCAACGATGGTGGAACGGGACAGCATCCGACGGTACCGCTTCACCAGGCAGCTGATTGAGGATTTGGCAGTGCAGTTGTCCCCACATTTGCAGCCTGGCCGGCCGTATCCTACAGCGCTGACCCCCAAGGTGAAGGTGATGGCAGCCCTACACTTCTTTGCCACCGGTACCTTCCAACATACTGTGGCGTCTGCTGGTGGGATGTCACAGACCATGTTCAGCCGTGTGCTCCGCGATTTCTTGGCGGCAATGTTGCTCTTCCTGAACCGGTACATCTATTTCCCTAGACTGCGACGACTCACTGACGTGAAGAGTGACTTTTATGCCCTGGGGAGGATGCCGCATGTCATTGGCTCCATTGATGGGACACATGTGGCTTTGGTACCACCACAGGCCCAGGAGCAGGCCTACAGGAACCGCAAGCACTACCACTCGGTCAATGCACTGGTGGTGTGTCTTGCAGACATGACCATCACACACGTGTGTGCCCGTTTCCCTGGTTCAGCACACGATGCCTTTGTGATGAGGAGTAGTCGCATCCCCAGGTTGATGGCACAGATGCAGAACCAGCGTGCCTGGCTTGTCGGTGTGTACTGACTTTGTGCCATTGTGTGTGATCTGATCTGTAGTATTCCGCCCACTTTTCCAAGTCAGCTGATGTGCACTTGTCTGTCCGTAGGTGACTCGGGATACCCCAACATGCCGTGGTTGCTGACACCCCTCAGGAACCCTGTGACACCTGCCCAGATGCGCTACAATGAGGCACATGGTCGGACCAGGAGAGTGATTGAGCGGACCTTTGGTCTCCTGAAGAGCCGCTTCCGCTGCCTGGACAAGACCGGAGGGTCCCTCCCATATGCCCCTGCGAAAGTGTGCAAGATTATCATCGTCTGCTGCATGCTCCACAACCTGGCAGTGCGGAAGGAGTTGCCTCTCATCCAGGATGACGATGACCAACATCCGCCACCTGTGGAGGATCCTGGCCTGGAACACGATGCCAGTGACGATGATGATGATGATGGTGATGGTGATGTCCGCACACAGCTCATCACCAACTTCTTTAGCTGAATGTGAGTATCCTGAGGTGTCATGTCAATGATGTGAGTTGGCATGATGTGTGGGTGGTGCTCTGGTGCTGTTGGAGTGTGTCCATGGGCTACTTGACTGGATGTGTGTTGCGATGTGTGCTTACAGGTGGGCTGTACTCCCCAACAGTGTTCACATGCTAACTTGGTTCTGGGTGGGTATCTTGTAACATGTATTGTGCATGAGTTTTGCTGTTCTGTCCTGTACTCCATTGCTTTTGACTGTGTGTCATTTCTGTCCTTCACAGGGTACTTTCAGATTCGTTTGGTCAACTGTGTCCACCGACAACGTGATTGCACATCCAGGCTGGTAGCTGTTGTGTCCCTACAGGTGATGTGCGCCACACCCATGGACTTCCTTCTGTCTACAGTTGTTGACTGTGTGCCCGCTACCAGGTGGGGTTACCTTGCATCTGTAGTGGTTACGGCATGTTGCTACTGTGTAATAAACCTGTGCTTCACTTAGTGATGTGCGTTGTCTGTGGTCACACATTTGACTGCCATTTGCTTACTGCACCTGTGGGCTACTTGACTACAACTGGGAATGGGTGTGGTGTCTGTGCATTGCACCGTCTTCCCTGGCAACATCAGTGTAGGCAATGAGTCAGATGGCCTAGGTGTGTATGTGTTGTGTAGCCCTGGTGGTGTGTCTCCCTCATATGTGTCACGTTGCCTGTACTCACATGCCTGTGTTGTCCTTGCTGTTGCAGTTCGCATACACAGTGTAATTTTGTTGTTCATCATCCCCATAACAGCACCCACGTTGGAATCACGACAGAGGCAAGTATGGTGTATTATTGTGTTTATTGTGATACATCTGTGATAATAGTGCATAGGATGGATTGTGCTGTACATGAATCTTGCAATCCCAAGTTCCTAGATGAATAGAAAGTCCAGGTAGACAGGATCCCCAGTATCGGGGCCACAGTTGTCTGACACATTGTTCCAACTTGTACTCCCCATGCAATGTGTGGGAGTAGTGTTGCCATCAACAGGGTGAACAGTCTGTGCACAAAGGCGAAAATCCAGAACAGGTTCAGGCTTCCTGGGAGTTGCGCTTGGCCATCAGCCTCTCACTTTCCCCTCCTCGGACGACCCCTCTTCTTGGGGGGGGGCCCTCAAGTGCAGGCTGCTGCGGTGCAGGGGACTCTCCGCCAGAGTCCTCCTCCCTCCCTGTGGCAGTTGCAGTTTGTTCGGTACCAGATGTTGTTGGCACACAGGGAGGTGTGGACTGGTTGCTGTTCATCTGGCGGAGGCATTGTAAAATGTCCCTGTGCACCGCCGTCATCTCATGTAGTACATCCCACTTGGACTCCACGCGGGTCATGTGGGAGTCCACACGTGACATGTGGGAGTCCACACGTGACATGTGTGACTCCACATGGGACATGTGGGAGTCCAAGCGGGCATGATGGGCAGCCTGCTGCTGTTTGATGTCTCTGAGGAGCCCCACTACCTGGCTGAGCTCTCCGGTGCTGGACTGGTACGCATCAGCTATGCGTACCAGTTGTGGGTCTTCATGCACACCAGCAACGTCTGCAAGCAGCGACCTCTGTCTCCCACCCCTCCCACCACCCCTGCTGACATGTGCAGTGTGTGCAGTTGCACGCACAGATAACCCTGGTCCACCTCGGGGGTTGGTGGTGGTGGTGGTGTCCATGGCCCCAGGTTGGTCCAGGGTCACTGCGCTGGTGTTGTTCCTTATTCTGTCCATGTCGGCAGGGATGGTATTCGTGGTGACAGTCGTTGGAGGGGTGGGTGCAGGGGGTGCAGCTGGTGGACCTGCTGGTGCTGCAGCTGGTGGTCCTGCTGGTGCAGCATGTTGACTTGCACCGGATGTGCCAGGTTGTTCTTCATCGTCCGAGGAGGACAGAGGCTGTACGACGCCAGTGAGCTCGGCATCCTCTTGAGCCTGGGACTGGGACTCCTCAGCGTCTGCTGCTGTGTCCCTATCATCACCTGTTTTTGGGAGACACAAACAATGTATGTCATGTTTCTGCAGGCATCAGTGGTTGACACACCTGACAGTTGTGACTGTGCCTCGGGGTGCGGGCCTGTACATTGTATTGTCCTAAGTCGTCACAGTCAGGGGTTGATATTGGTGTGGCACATTGTCCTGCATTATTTGGGCATTTCTATGTATTCTCTGGGGTGTGAACATGGTCTGCATTGATTGTGTTTGGTTGACAGCCAGACCTCCTTCCCACCCACCCACCCACCCAGTCAGTTATCCCACCATGGAACGTGCTTGCATTGCAGGGAGTGTAAGTTGTCTCTCAGGATGTCAGTCAGAGGTGTCCTGCTGTTTGTTGGTGCACAGTTGGCAGCAGGGCCTTGTGCTCCCCACAGCAGTAGCCAGTGTCAGCCATCTTGTGAGTCCTTCTCCACTCCCTGTGATGTGAGCATGGTTCAGGGTGGTGTTGATGGGACAGTTGTGAGGCTGAGCAATGTCTGTGACTACCACTCCCATCATGCTATTGCCTCCACCCCCTTCCCAGCATGCCCATGCTTCCTTCCTTTGACTCTGCTTCCCTGTGGGGTGGGCTGGCTGTGCTGACAGGATGGCTGGGAGTGTTGTCCTGGCAGTTGTTTGGCTAAGAGTCCCAAGAGTGTCCCTGTGCTTCACACAACATAACCCAGGGTGGTGGTGCTTTGTGGGATCTTGTGTTAGGATGGAGGGCATTGCATTCTACCAGGTGGGTACTGTGGAGTTTGTGTTGGGGGGGGTGTGAGGGGAGGTGCTGGTGACTATGGTCAGTGCTGCAAGTCCCCCTTCCCACCCAGCCAGCCGGATATCCCACCATGGAACGTGCTTGCATTGCAGGGAGTGTAAGTTGTCTCTCAGGATGTCAGTCAGTGGTGTCCTGCTGTTTGTTGGTGCACAGTTCCCAGCAGGGCCTTGTGCTCCCCGCAGCAGTAGCCAGTGTCAGCCATTTTGTGAGTCCTTCTCCACTCCCTGTGATGTGAGCATGGTTCAGGGTGGTGTTGATGGGCCAGTTGTGAGGCTGAGCAATGTCTGTGACTACCACTCCCATCATGCTATTGCCTCCACCCCCTTCCCAGCATGCCCATGCTTCCTTCCTTTTGACTCTGCTTCCCTGTGGGGTGGGCTGGCTGTGCTGACAGGATGGCTGGGAGTGTTGTCCTGGCAGTTGTTTGGCTAAGAGTCCCAAGAGTGTCCCTGTGCTTCACACAACATAACCCAGGGTGGTGGTGCTTTGTGGGATCTTGTGTTAGGATGGAGGGCATTGCATTCTACCAGGTGGGTACTGTGGAGTTTGTGTTGGGGGGGGTGTGAGGGGAGGTGCTGGTGACTATGGTCAGTGCTGCAAGTCCCCCTTCCCACCCAGCCAGCCGGATATCCCACCATGGAACGTGCTTGCATTGCAGGGAGTGTAAGTTGTCTCTCAGGATGTCAGTCAGTGGTGTCCTGCTGTTTGTTGGTGCACAGTTGGCAGCAGGGCCTTGTGCTCCCCACAGCAGTAGCCAGTGTCAGCCATCTTGTGAGTCCTTCTCCACTCCCTGTGATGTGAGCATGGTTCAGGGTGGTGTTGATGGGCCAGTTGTGAGGCTGAGCAATGTCTGTGACTACGACTCCCATCATGCTATTGCCTCCACCCCCTTCCCAGCATGCCCATGCTTCCTTCCTTTTGACTCTGCTTCCCTGTGGGGTGGGCTGGCTGTGCTGACAGGATGGCTGGGAGTGTTGTCCTGGCAGTTGTTTGGCTAAGAGTCCCAAGAGTGTCCCTGTGCTTCACACAACATAACCCAGGGTGGTGGTGCTTTGTGGGATCTTGTGTTAGGATGGAGGGCATTGCATTCTACCAGGTGGGTACTGTGGAGTTTGTGTTGGGGGGGTGTGAGGGGAGGTGCTGGTGACTATGGTCAGTGCTGCAAGTCCCCCTTCCCACCCAGCCAGCCAGCCAGATATCCCACCATGGAACGTGCTTGCATTGCAGGGAGTGTAAGTTGTCTCTCAGGATGTCAGTCAGTGGTGTCCTGCTGTTTGTTGGTGCACAGTTGGCAGCAGGGCCTTGTGCTCCCCACAGCAGTAGCCAGTGTCAGCCATCTTGTGAGTCCTTCTCCACTCCCTGTGATGTGAGCATGGTTCAGGGTGGTGTTGATGGGACAGTTGTGGGGGGGCAATATGTGTGACTGCGACTCCCATGATGCTATTGGCTACACTGACTTGGCCAGCATACACAGAATTCCTTCCTTTGAGTGGTCTTCACTGTGTGTTGGTGTTGTTGTGGTGGCTACATGTGTGGATGTGTGTGTTAGTTCTATTTGTGCCACTGCCTAGCTGTAGTTGTGGTTGTGTTTGTACATGTGTTGGCACAGTTGGATGTGACTTTTTTGATGGCATGTGTTGTGTTTATCTGACTGACATACACATTTTGGGATGATTCTGTTCTAGTTGCTGTGTAATTGCTATGAGTGCATGGTTTGACTCTCCCTTGACAGTGATGTGTGTGTTTTGTGGCAGTTTATTGTGTACATTTGTTGTGTACTCACCAGGCTCTGGGATGTCCTCTAGTCCATATACGCTCACTGGCGGAAGGATGGCCCGCACCTTCTCCTCCCAGGGCCTGAGGTATACTGGCTTGGCAGGAGGGCCACTGCCGGTGTATTGGCTCAGGTGGTAGTCTTTCTTGAGCAGCTCCCGGACCCTCCTGCGCACGTCATACCACCTGTTCTGGATGTCGGTCTTTGTGCGCCGACATGGTGATTGGGCGTTCACCCTGTTGATGATCCTCTCCCACATCTTGGTTTTCTGCGACATGGGGGTCTGTTGGACCAGAGTGCCAAACAGCTGTGGCTCCACCCTGAGGATCTCGTCTACCATGACTTCCAATTCACTATCTAGGAACTTGGGATTCTTCTTGGGGGGCATGGTGATGGGTGGTGATAGTGGGTGATGTGTGTGTTGGTGTGCAGGTGAGGGTGTGTGGGTGTGTGTTGTGCTGGGTGTATGTGAGGTAGGTATTTGTTGGTGTGCTGCTGGTGTGTGGCTTGTGTGAGGGATGAGCTGTGGGTGTGTGGTTGCTTTCTCTTGGGTGCTGGCAGTGGAATGGCATTTGCAAAGGCTCATGGTAGTGATTTGTGTCCTTTATATAGGTGGAGTTGTTGGTGTGTCTTTGTTCTCTGTCCCCACCCCCCCCAGTATTTATTGGCTTGGTAATTGCTTGTTTGGCCTTTTTTTGGTTGATTTTTCCTTTGTGCTGTTTGTGTATGTTGGAAACGTTCTTGTGACCGAGTCGGACCCTGCATTGGTCTCGTACGGTGTTTTCCGTTTCGTTCACGCTGTGTTTGTGCAGTTTTGTATGCTGCGTACGCGTCGGTCGCGGTGTATTGTGTTGCTTCGGCTCGGTTTTGTATGCGTGTCGGTCGTACGGCTTGTCCTCCGTCCGACTCGGTCGTGTTTTTCGCGCCTTGCATCGTACTTTGCAGGTTGGAGTTGGCGGGTACGATTCGGTCGGATTTGTTCCGGGTGCGTGTCGGTCGGTTGGATTCGCGTGTTTTTCCGGCCGGATTGCTATTTTCCGAGCGGCTCGGTCGGTCGGCTTGGTTTCCTGACGTGTCGGTCGGATTTATCGCGGCTTGCATCGTACTTGGCGTGTCGGGCGCCACAGGTACGTGTCGGTCGGTATTATTTCCGGATCCGAGTCGGTCGGTGCTTTTTCCGGCCCGAATCGGAATCGACCCCAGAGTGTGTTGCGCTGACATTGGTCAGATGTTTAGGGAAGCAAAGGAGTTCGATTGGTGAATTATAGTGGATTGTGTTGACAAAGATTTGCATCGAGTAAAGTTGTTGACTAGCAACAAAAATGTATTTTGAACAACCGAAACAGGAGAAATTGACTTTGTTTGGCAAAATTAAAAGATTCTTTAAAAAGGACAAGCCAGTAATAATAGAGAGAAGGAGTTCCCTATCCCTCCACCAAAGACACCAGCATCTTATATGATGTTAAAATATGGTTATCACACATGTATTTGGCTAGAAAATTGGGTAGGATATACGAAGAATGATAGTATACTGGCTTTTCCAGAGCATGGTTCGTTTAATTTGGCAGTATTGCGTAATTTGAGAGAAAAGATGATGTCATTAGACCCAAAACCTAGACCTACACAGTTTGAAGCACTAGTAGAATGGGAAGATGAAATGTATGAAAGAGAAAGACACAGAGGTGGTAGAATTCATAGATTCATGTTTGGAAGATTTCATGATGAAAGACATGAAGATAGAATGAAAAGAGGGAGAAATGGAGAGATAACTGAAGGATTGTATGTTAATGTTAATGTTAATGTTAATGTTAAAAAGTGCTTTTGGAGCACGCAGCTACTCAACAGAGTGTCCCGGCGCTAAGACAGAAGATAACGGGACCAGAGAGGAGGACTCCGATTACGGGGTAGCAGCCATTATGCCGTTTGTTCAAACAACCAGGTTTTCAATTGTTTCCTGAAAGCTAGTATATTCGTGGCCTGCCTAAGTGGAAGTGGCAGCTTGTTCCAAATTTGGGCCACTTGCACTTGAAAAGAGCGGCCGCCATGAGAAAATTAGGTACGACAATTAGATGTTGGTGTGCTGACCTGAGGGATCTGCCTGGAACATAGTGTGAGACTCTCCTGCGGATGTAATGAGCCCCCATGCCATGCAGAGCCTTGAAAGCCAGGACTAATGCTTTGAAGAGAATTCTGTATCGGACAGGCAGCCAATGCAGATTCTTCAGATGGTGAGAGATCCGGTCTCAAGGCCCGAGTCTCAGGACTGCCCTGGCAGCCGCGTTCTGTACGACTTGAAGTCTATTCAATAAGAACTCTGGCAGGCCCAAATAAAGGACGTTGGCATAGTCCAATCTGGAGGTAATTAGGGCCTGAACGACCGTCTTTCTGTGAGAGGTCGGCAGCAGGAATAGAAACTTCGGAGCAATTTCAGGAGACCAAAACACGTGCATGCCACCGACTGAACTTGAGATGTCATGGATAAGGCGTCGTCCATTTTCACTCCCAGGTTTTTAACAGTCTTAACCGCTGACTGGGGAGGAGACATGCTAGTTGGCCACCATTGTTTCCAGGCGTCCAGAGGGGGGGTGCCAAAGAAGATAATTTCAGACTTTTCTGGGTTGCATTTGAGATGGTTATGTCTGAACCAGGCAAAGACTTCTCTAAGACATTTATTTATCTTCTCCCCGTTAAACTCCTCCCCCTTCTTACATGTGAACAGCAACTGAGTGTCGTCGGCATAAGATATAATCTTTGCCTCACCCGCTTATGCCAAGGTGGCCAGGGGAGCCATGTACAGATTAAAAAGTACTGGGCTCAAAATAGACCCCTTTGACACGCCAACGCTCAAGGGCAGAACACTGGCTGCAAACGGGAGCGACCAGACCTCTTGTTTTCTATCCTCCAAAAAGGAGGAAAACCACTTCAACACCGTGCCACCAAGTCCGCACTCCCGTAATCTCTGCAGGAGGCGACCGTGGGGCACGGTATCGAAAGCCGCAGAGAGGTCTAAAAGGATAAGAACCGCTTTGCCTCCTTTATCAAGGGTCTCTTTGATAGATTCGGAGACCTCAAGCAAAGCCGTCTCTGTACTAAGGTTCTGTCTAAAACCGGACTGGCTCGGGTGAAGAAGGTTATTTGCTTCAGAAAAGCCGCTAATCACCGAGTGAACATATTTCTCTATTGTCTTTGCAAAGAAGGACAACAAAGAAATGGGTCTGTAATTAGATAATTTCGTGGGGTCAGCCGTAGGTTTTTCCAATAGTGGAATTATTTTGGCGCTCTTCCAGCTTACAGGGACCTGGCCACTCTGAAGAGACACGTTCAAAATGCTATTCACTGTGGGATTAAGAATCTCAGCCATTGAGGCCAGACATTTAGCAGGGCAAGCATCCGCAGGAGAGCCAGACTTGAGGCCCTTCATTATTGTCAAGGAAGTTTCTAAGGACAGGGGAGGAAAAAGGCAGAGGGAAGCACTGCCCAACTGAATCTGGGGGTAGATCGATGGGGAGGCCTGCACATCTTTCCCACACAAGGCATCAAAAGAACATTGAATTGTTATAATCTTCGTGTAGAAGAAATTCGCTAACTTTCCAATCCAATCGGCTGAAAAGGGAGGAGTGTCTGGTCACAGCACTAGGCGAAGAGAAACTTTTAACAATACTAAAAATGTCTCTACTTTTGTTCCCTGCGGACTCAATTTTAGATGCAAAGAAGCTCTTCTTAACTTCCTGTATCCTTTTGTGGTAGGCTCTTAAGGCCTTCTTGTAATTTCTTTTATTTTCCTCATTAAAATCTTTCCTCCACACTCTTTCCTGACGTTTACAATCCCTTTTACACTGTCGCAAGATATCATTGAACCATGGGAATGCAGGTGATGGAGACGTCCGACTTGCTAATAATTGCAACTCCACCCCCCTTGCTTCCAGCGCGATCCTTCCTCAAAATAGAGTAACCTGGGGGGATGGCTATAGCGATCGTCGGATTCGTCATATCAGATAGCCATGTTTCGGTCAGAAACAGAAAATCAGGTTCTGCCTCGCATATCAGGTCATGAATGTGTAAATCATGTTTATTTAACAAACAGCAATTAAGCAGGAGGGCATTAATGTGCTCTTGTTTATGTGACACTGAAACCTGACTATGCGAAGAATTTCCCTGCATACTGGCCGCTGGCGTGCTATCTATGATATAATTAGTGGCTCCCCAGCTGCAGTAATGACAGCACAGGAGTGTGTCAACTATCCACAAGTCGATAGTATTCCTACACTTAAATATGGAGCCCAGTTCCATGAGAGCCTCTTTGCCGTAAGTAAGTACCTTGTCGGGTTGGAGTGAAAAACCGGCAGAGTTCCCATCCCCAGCCACCTCCGGGACGCTGACGGGCGCAGACGGGCTTGCCTTTGGCGCGCGGCCGGCGCGCCCGCTGCGCGCGTCCGCTGCACGGCCGGGCCACCATGAGATATAAATACAGTGACCTCGCTTGGAAATAACGAGGGCAGGGGGAGGAGCCACCTCCCTCCACACAAGCGGCCAATAAAGACCGTGGTGGACCGGGGACTGGCTAAGCTGTAAAGTGCTGTGTGCGTCGCAAGCAGAGGTACAGTTCTATAAAGTTAAAACTCAGTTAAGAAATGTAACACAGTTTAAAAAAGGATGCCCAAACACATTAAGAGTTAAGGTTCGAAGCGCGAGAATTCCTTCCGGCGTGCAGCTGTCTGTCTCTGCGCGGCCGGGCCACCATGAGGTTTAAATACAGTGACCCCGCCCGGAAATAACGAGGGCAGGGGGAGGAGCCACGTCCCTCCACACAAGCGGCCAATAAAGACCGTGGTGGACCGGGGACTGGCTAAGCTGTAAAGTGCTGTGTGCATCGCAAGCAGAGGTACAGTTCTATAAAGTTAAAACTCAGTTAAGAAATGTAAAAACAGTTTAAAAAAGGATGCCCAAACACATTAAGAGTTAAGGTTCGAGCACGAGAATTCCTTCCGGTTCGCAGATGTCTGTCTCTGCGTGGCCGGGCCACCATGAGGTTTAAATACAGTGACCCCGCCCGGAAATAACGAGGGCAGGGGGAGGAGCCACGTCCCTCCACACAAGCGGCCAATAAAGACTGTGGTGGACCGGGGACTGGCTAAGCTGTAAAGTGCTGTGTGCGTCGCAAGCAGAGGAACAGTTCTATAAAGTTAAAACTCAGTTAAGAAATGTAAAAACAGTTTAAAAAAGGATGCCCAAACACATTAAGAATTAAGGTTCTAAGCGCGAGAATTCCTTCCGGCGTGCAGCTGTCTGTCTCTGACGGCCGGGCCACCATGAGGTTTAAATACAGTGACCCCGCCCGGAAATAACGAGGGCAGGGGGAGGAGCCACGTCCCTCCACACAAGCAGCCAATAAAGACCGTGGTGGACCGGGGGACTGGCTAAGCTGTAAAGTGCTTTGTGCGTCGCAAGCAGAGGTACAGTTCTATAAAGTTAAAATTCAGTTAAGAAATGTAAAAACAGTTTAAAAAAGGATGCCCAAACACATTAAGAGTTAAGGTTCGAAGCATGAGAATTCCTTCCGGCTTGCAGCTGTCTGTCTCTGCGCGGCCGGGCCACCATGAGGTTTAAATACAGTGACCCCGCCCGGAAATAACGAGGGCAGGGGAAGGAGCCACGTCCCTCCACATAAGCGGCCAATAAAGACCGTGGTGGACCGGGGACTGGCTAAGCTGTAAAGTGCTGTGTGCGTCGCAAGCAGAGGTACAGTTCTATAAAGTTAAAACTCAGTTAAGAAATGTAAAAACAGTTTAAAAAAGGATGCCCAAACACATTAAGAGTTAAGGTTCTAAGCGCGAGAATTCCTTCCGCGTGCAGCTGTCTGTCTCTGCGCGGCCGGGCCACCATGAGGTTTAAATACAGTGACCCCGCCCGGAAATAACGAGGGCAGGGGGAGGAGCCACATCCCTCCACACAAGCAGCCAATAAAGACCGTGGTGGACCGGGGACTGGCTAAGCTGTAAAGTGCTGTGTGCGTCGCAAGCAGAGGTACAGTTCTATAAAGTTAAAACTCAGTTAAGAAATGTAAAAACAGTTTAAAAAAGGATGCCCAAACACATTAAGAGTTAAGGTTCTAAGCGCGAGAATTCCTTCCGGCGTGCAGCTGTCTGTCTCT
>CAWUFW010028346.1:0-22211 GCA_963921515.1 Calotriton arnoldi | reverse complement strand
AATACATTAAACATATACATATAATATATAATATATATACTTACTTATTAATATTTTTTAATATTTATTTTAATAACTTATAAATTGTTTAATTTTTTTTAAATAAATTATAAATACACATAAAAGAATAATATAAATAAAAATTAAATAAATATATGTAACAAATTTAAAAAAAAAAATTATTTTAAATCTTTTTAAAAATAATTATACAGTACATTAGCTAAAAAAATACAAAATATTAGATAACGGAGAAAATCAAATTACTATTCCCACTCCAGTGAGTGCAACAGTAGGGAAAGTGTTGGATAGCGTAGGGGTAAAAATTACTATTCCCACTCCAGTGAGTGCAACAGTAGGGAAAGTGTTGGATAGCGTAGGGGTTAAAATTACTATTCCCACTCCAGTGAGTGCAACAGTAGGGAAAGTGTTGGATAGCGTAGGGGTTAAAATTACTATTCCCACTCCAGTGAGTGCAACAGTAGGGAAAGTGTTGGATAGCGTAGGGGTAAAAATTACTATTCCCACTCCAGTGAGTGCAACAGTAGGGAAAGTGTTGGACAGCATAGGGGTAAAATGACTATTCCCACTCCAGTGAGTGCAACAGTAGGGAAAGTGTTGGATAGCTCAGGGGGGGTAAAAATGACTATTCCCACTCCAGTGAGTGCAACAGTAGGGAAAGTGTTGGATAGCGTAGGGGTAAAAATTACTATTCCCACTCCAGTGAGTGCAACAGTAGGGAAAGTGTTGGATAGCGGGGGGGTAAAAATTACTATTCCCACTCCAGTGAGTGCAACAGTAGGGAAAGTGTTGGATAGCGTGGGGGTAAAAATTACTATTCCCACTCCAGTGAGTGCAACAGTAGGGAAAGTGTTGGATAGCGTAGGGGTAAAAATTACTATTCCCACTCCAGTGAGTGCAACAGTAGGGAAAGTGTTGGATAGCGTAGGGGTAAAAATTACTATTCCCACTCCAGTGAGTGCAACAGTAGGGAAAGTGTTGGATAGCATAGGGGTAAAAATTACTATTCCCACTCCAGTGAGTGCAACAGTAGGGAAAGTGTTGGATAGCGTAGGGGTAAAAATTACTATTCCCACTCCAGTGAGTGCAACAGTAGGGAAAGTGTTGGATAGCGGGGGGGTAAAAATTACTATTCCCACTCCAGTGAGTGCAACAGTAGGGAAAGTGTTGGATAGCGTAGGGGTAAAAATTACTATTCCCACTCCAGTGAGTGCAACAGTAGGGAAAATGTAGGATCGCGTAGAGGTTAAATTAACATACTTATAAATTAATTTAAAAATAAATAAATAGCATATTATTAATTATTTAACAAAATAATTATTAATAAATAGTAGCAACAGTAGGGAAAGTGTTGGATAGCGTAGGGGTAAAAATTACTATTCCCACTCCAGTGAGTGCAACAGTAGGGAAAGTGTTGGATAGTGTAGGGGTAAAAATTACTATTCCGACTCCAGTGAGTGCAACAGTAGGGAAAGTGTTGGATAGCGTGGGGGTAAAAATTACTATTCCCACTCCAGTGAGTGCAACAGTAGGGAAAATGTTGGATAGCGTAGGGGTAAAAATTACTATTCCCACTCCAGTGAGTGCAACAGTAGGGAAAGTGTTGGATAGCAGGGGGTACAAATTACTATTCCCACTCCAGTGAGTGCAACAGTAGGGAAAGTGTTGGATAGCGTAGGGGTAAAAATTACTATTCCCACTCCAGTGAGTGCAACAGTAGGGAAAGTGTTGGATAGCGTAGGGGTAAAATTACTATTCCCACTCCAGTGAGTGCAACAGTAGGGAAAGTGTTGGATAGCGTAGGGGTAAAAATTACTATTCCCACTCCAGTGAGTGCAACAGTAGGGAAAGTGTTGGATAGCGTAGGGGTAAAAATTATTATTCCCACTCCAGTGAGTGCAACAGTAGGGAAAGTGTTGGATAGCGGGGGGTAAAAATTACTATTCCCACTCCAGTGAGTGCAACAGTAGGGAAAGTGTTGGATAGTGTAGGGGTAAAAATGACTATTCCCACTCCAGTGAGTGCAACAGTAGGGAAAGTGTTGGATACAGTAGGGGTAAAAATTACTATTCCAACTCCAGTGAGTGCAACAGTAGGGAAAGTGTTGGATAGCGTAGGGGTAAAAATTACTATTCCCACTCCAGTGAGTGCAACAGAAGGGAAAGTGTTGGATAGCGGGGGGGGGGTAAAAATTACTATTTCCACTCCAGTGGGTGCAACAGTAGGGAAAGTGTTGGATAGCGTAGGGGTAAAAATTACTATTCCCACTCCAGTGAGTGCAACAGTAGGGAAAATGTAGGATCGCGTAGAGGTTAAATTAACATACTTATAAATTAATTTAAAAATAAATAAATAACATATTATTAATTATTTAACAAAATAATTATTAATAAATACCTATTAAATTAAATTAATATTTACTTAAATAACATTAAATTACTTCCCACCCTATTCCCCTATAAACACACAACGTGCTACACATAAAAAATAACACAATTAATTTAATTATCAATTAATCAATTAATAAAATTAATTACCAATTAATAATTAATTAACAATAAATTAATAATCAATAACAATAAATATACACATATTAACTAATTAATTATATTTAAATTACTTCCCACCCTATTCCCCTATAAACCCACAACCCGCTACACATTAAAAATAACATAATTAATGTAATTACCAATTAATCAATGAATTAAAATTAATTACCAATTAATAATTAATTTACAATAAATTAATTAACAATAACAATAAATAAAAATTAATAATAAATTAATTATAATTAATATAATTATACATTAACCAATTAATATAAATTAATTACCAATTAATAATTAATTAACAATAAATTAACAATGAATAACAATAAATAAAAACATATTAATTAATTAATTATAATTAAATTACTTCCCACCCTATTTCCCTATAAACCCACAACCCGCTCTGATACTAAAACGCAAAGTTTCCTTTAAAAACAATTACTATTTTCTAAACATTTAATACATATATTTAAAAATAATTAAAAAACTTTTAAAAAACATGTTAAACATACATATAAAATACATAACACTAAAAAAAGAATCGATATTATTTACAACTATATTTTTGCTAACGATATTAATGACTTCGATATTACTTACTTCGATATTAAAAAATCGATATTACTTACCTTAAAGTCGATATTCTGGTCAACGATATTCTTGACTTCGATATTCTGTCCCTACGATATTAAAAACTCGATATTAGTGTAGGTCGATATTTAAAATTTGATATTTTGACTGCCCACCCATGGTGAAGAGGCGTATTAGGGGAGACTATGTACAGTGGCAGTGACTAAATCAAGTAACTCATATTTTGTCTCTGTTGACTATACTAAGGCGCTTTGCAGAAGGGAATATAATTCTCATGGGATACTAAATCCTTACATGGCATTCTGGTATGGATATGACAAACCCCCATAGGACGCCAATGGGTAGCTTCACAAAAGGCCTAAAACATCAATTCATGATCTGAGTTTACTCGATGCATGGAGGGTGCAACATGCCAGAGACAAGGACTAAACATTTTTCTCCCATGTCCATCATACATGTTCCAGGTTAGTCAAGCTCTCACACACGAAATCCAAGACATGAAGGTCCTCCTCGGAGTAGCCGCACGCGTTATAAATAGAAATAACATAACATAACATTCAATCACCAAATCGGACCATGCACTGGTGGGCGTCACACTTGAGTGGACCAACCCGCTGCCTAAATGTAAACGGTGGTTCTTTCCCCAAGCCCTGCTTCGGCACAGACTGTTTGTCCCAAGACGAGCTTCGCAAAAACATCAGAGAGCAGGAATTATCGAATCGGCCCGATACAGAGACCCGTTGGAAGGGAACGCGTAGGACTACAGATGAGCACCTTAACACGGGGCTAATTGGTCAAATCCCCAAATTAGCAGCACAGAACATGCGATCTACGTGAAGTATTGAGCCCTGATGATGTCCACATTGGACAAAACACATTGGCTGGATTGTTTTGTGTGATGTTTTCTGGATGAAATAATGGATTAATGAAATAAACAACAAATTGGAAATACATAAAGACTCCCTATGGACTTTCTTTGAATTGGAATGTCCAATGAACTATTACGAAGCACTTTGCTTGTGAAGAATTAATAATTTGTGCACACCTTTTTGTATAGGTTAAACCTCAAGATACATCCCCTTCCAATAATTGGGTTTCCTTTAAGGTGGTTCTGCGAGGCCAATGTGTGGTATTGAACGTGTCCCTAAATAAACAGAGGACCAAAGATAGATTGACATTAGAGGGGGAACTATGCACCCTAGAGCAAGCTCATAAACAGACCCCCACACTAGCCCTCCAAAGGAAAGTGACAGCTGTAAAGGGGAAACGTAATGCAATATATACTAATAGAGTGGAGCTAACGCTCCTCCAGCTTTGCCAAGCATCATACTCACAGGGTAATAAGGTGGAGGCATACCTAGCAAGACAGTTGAGGATACGTAAGGAACACGAATACATAGGAGAAATACGCCACCCCCCAGGAGAAGTAGAAACCTCAGACCAGAGTAAGGCACTAGTCTTTAGGCAGTTTTATTCAACTCTATACACAGCAGACCCGGCAGACACACATGCCCAACAAGACAATTTACACGCAGTAGATTTGCCACAAGTGACACAAATACAAAATTAATACTTGGAGTCCTCTATCAGCGAGGAAGAAATTAGACAGGCTAACAACATGTTGAAGCTTCCTAAATCACCGGGTCCGGACGGTCTGACGGCACACTTTTATAAAATGTATAGTGCAGAACTGATCCCCCACTTAACTGCTCTCTTTAACCATATCGCGGACACCGGGAGTATAACGCCAATGGTGAGCGAGGCAGTCATCACGGTCTTGCCAAAACCTGGCAAAGACTTACAGAGTTGTGGTTCCTACCGCCCCATAGCACTCCTTAACCTCGACGCAAAGCTCTACTCAAAAATCTTATCCACACGTATAGAGGACCTAATGCCTAACCTGATACACCCGGATCAATCGGGCTTCATTAAGGGACGGCAGTCCCACTAAAACGTACAGAGGGTAATACACCTAATCGAGAAGGCATCCAAAAACATTGTCTCAGCTGTGCTGCTCGGTCTGGATACAGAAGAGGTGCTTGACTGGGTAGACTAGTCCTTCTTGTTCCACGCTCTGAAGCAATTCAGCTTCAGCGAGTCTTTCATGCAATGGTACAATCCAACTACGCAGTTCCCTGCTCCAGAGTGATAGTAAATGGAGTAAGCTCTGAGACATTTCTCCTGGGGAGGGGAACGAGACTGGGGTGCCCGATGTGTACCCTCATTTTTGCACTGAGTATAGAGCCTCTCGTGGGAAGGAAAAGGGTGCAACAAGCGATTAAAGGAATTAACTTTGAGTCAGTGGAACATAAGATCTCACTGTTCACTGATGATAATTTACTGACACTCACAGACCACTGAAGCACCCTCTCCACATTGCAGGGAGAGCTCAAACTCTTTGAGGAAATAGCGGGCTCCTGTATCAATCTATCTAAATCCTCCCTCCTTAACTTAACTGTGAGAAGCTGGCCTGGTATATGATGTCCACTAATGTAAGTGGGCACCTTGCAGTAGTCCAGACAACCCTTATGGTGATTTAGGAGGTCTCAGACAACCTTATAAAGCTATCCAAATGGTAGCTGTGGAGAGCAGCCTTCAGGCTTAGTCTTGAAGGAGTGTAAAGCAGCTTGTTTTACCTCCAGAATGCAATCTTATAGTATAGATTAAATGAAAAGGAACCACACAAAGTAAGTATAAAAAATATGTATTTATTATATAACACTCTCTAGTACGTTATGAAACTCCTAAACGGAGATAGACACAAAGCACACAGTACTTTAGCAAAGAAATCACAGTAAATAGCACTAATACACTAATACACTGTGGGCACCGGGGGGGACCAAACCATATACCATATACTAAGAAAGTGGTATATGAACCACGACTCGAGTCAGGACAATGTCGAGAGGACGTAGAATTGCTGGGGACCCATAGAACCACCCAAAGTAAGTAGATAGGGACCCCATGGAGAGTGTGTGCAGTGTGTGAACACGACTGTGTGCTCCGTACAAGTCTATGTGCAAGTCGCGGTTGGAATTTGAAAGATTAGGGACCCTTCCCAGTGGACCCTGAAGAAACCCCGTGGAAGACAGAATGTTGGAGAGCCACCCCACCCATGGATACCGGGGTACCCAAGTTACCTATCCCAGGGAAGCCGGGTGCATAGGTGTGAAGTGGCGTCGGAAACCGCTGTCGAACACAATGGAGGACTTCAGGAAAGTGCCGCTGCTGGAAGAGGAGAAAGTGTCCGGAGGAATACAAATGTAGATTCTTGAAGAGGATTACCTGAAAGCAGAGGGGACAGAGTCTATGTCACTCAGGGGTGACCAGGAGACTTGGAAGATGAATGCCCTCCGATGTCGGGTGGTTCAGGAAGGAAGACAGTGACCTTGACTCTGCAGCTGCGAGGACCAGGTGATGCTAAGGATGACCAGGACCCAGATGCGAGCTGTCCCACAAAGGATGTCGAGTGCTGAGGGTTCGGTGTCTGGCGGGAGCACCAACAAGCCTTGGCAAATGCAACCCATGCAGGAAATCAAGAAGGTGCACGGTTGGGACCAGCAAGGTACAGGAGACTCACCACAAGCAGGGGAGTCAGGGCAGGCCCCAAGCAATTCGGGGAGCTCAATAAAAACAAAGGTGACTCTCAAGTGGACCCACAGGCCAGAGGCACTTGAGTCGCGAGAGGACCTCAAGCCACTCACCAAAGGATGCAGGCCACAATGCACACGATGTAGTGTGGCCAAAGATTCTGATCACTGGATGTGCTCGAGGTTGGGACTACTTAGAGCCAGAAGATCTTCTTGCAAAGATGTCAACAAGGGTACCCCAGTATCCAATCTGGGATGTACCTAGGTACTGAACACAACAGTTTAAGGAGAAAGCAGATAGACTGGGGTCCTGATTAGCAGGATCCAAGACAGACTTGCCAAAAACAGCATAACATCAAGCAAAAAGTGGAGGTAAACATAAGAAGCAGATCCTACTTTCCTACATTAAAACTTCCAGATGCAGAGATGGGGATGCTGGTGACCATGACCCCTTTTCAGTGGGCAAAGAGGGAACTTACCTATCTTGGTATCAAACTTACTCCTAAGATCTCTATTTATTTATTTATTTGAAAATCTTTATGGAGCACGAACATGACCTGACAGGGTATCAGAGCACTGTACCTGTAAGCAAACCATAAAAGAATTTAAGTGAACATAGAGTGATCATCATATATATAAGGAAACAAAGCAAAACATGGTTAAGCGGTAGATCCAAGCTGTAAAGCATGAGCTAAAAGTTAGTTTGGTGACTTCAAGCCTATAGTTGCAGGCAGCTTTTAAAGAACAGCCCTTTGAGTTCTTTTTTGAATGAGGTGATAGAGGGATAGTTCTGATTTAAGTGGGAAGACTTTCCATGTTCTTGGAGCGAGGCCGGAGAAGGTGCGGTTGTAAGTTTTCTTCTTTTTGAATTTATGTGGTTTCAGTAGTAGAGTGTTTGAGCATCTTAGGGTCTGGTTTAGGCCAGATAGTTTGAGTTTTTTAGCCAGGTAAATTGGAGCGTTATAATGAAGTGATTGGTACGTCAGACAGGCTACCTTGAACTGGATCCTTTCTTCAAGAGTGAGCCAATTAAATTGAGTTAGATCTGGGGTGATGTGATCTCGGTTTTGTGATCCTGTTATGAGTCTGGCCGCTGAATTCAACGTAGCTCTAAAGGGGGGCCAGTCGGGCTTTAGGTAGCCCTGCCAAGGTTGCAATTCTGTAGTCGAGGCGGGAGATGACTAGGGATTGGACTGTTAACTGCATGTCATCCGTCAGCAGGACAGGTTTGAGTTTCCTTAATCTGTTGAGTTGATAGGTGGCTTCTCTAGTGGTTGCACTGATATGGTTTTGCACATTCAGATGTTTCTCCAGAGTTATGCCTAATGATTTAGTGGAATACACAACATGAGGAGTGCAGTTGACCATCGTTAGAAGTTTGAGCTAGTCTTGAATGGGGGCAGAGTAATTTTAGGGATCAATCAGGAGGAATTCTGTCTTGAGTGTATTCAGCAGAAGGTGATTATGAGTTAGCCAAAGTTGGGTTTTCAGAAGAGCAGAGGTAAGGGTTTTGATGTAATCCGGTGACAAGATTTTTAGGTATAATTGAGTGTTGTCGACTACATGTGGTATTGTATGTTTGAGCAGTTCAGAATTTCAATGATGGGTTCCATGAGAAGGTTAAAAGCGTGGGTGAGAAACATACAAATACACATATACCTGTGTTTTATACGTCTAGCATCTTCAGATGCATAACATGTATGAGAATACATGTGCAAGTAGACACATACCTCAGTCAGAAAACCATGCAAACCTTAAAACTTCACAGAATGCATTTCCCATTTCAAGCAGACACCTAAGATGATGCAGCATATTTCAAGTGTACCTTTCCACAGACCCGTACAAAGTAGCCTAATCACTAAACCTTCTACCAACACGTCTTAAACCTCACTTTTGTGCTGCAGCTTCACCATTCTACTACTATTTAGGGTGTTGGGCCTACCCAAATATAAAGCAGCCACCCTTCACATGTCTCTGTTGAAAGTCTCACCATATTCCTGAAACCATGCATACATGACTCTGCACACTTTCCTAGTGGCATCATATGTAAAAGAAACATACAAATAGACATATACCTGTGTTTTATACTTCTAGCATTTTCAGATTCATAACACATATGAGAATACATGTCCAAATAAAGACATACCTGAGTCACAAGACCATGCAGACCTTAAAACTTCACAGACTGCACTTCCCATTTCAAGCAGACACCTAAACTTTTGTGGCGTATTTCTAGTGTACCTTTCCACAGACTAATACAAAGTAGCCTAATCACTAATCCCTCTACCAACATATCTTAACCCCTTCCATGCTCATGACGAGCTGGACTCGTCATGGCACACAGTGGTCGTGTGCTCATGACGAGTCCAGCTCGTCATGACACTCTGCACGGAAATCCCTCTGGTGCGGGCACCAGAGGGATTCCCTTTCTCCCCTAAAGCCTCGGGAGCTGGGAAGAGCTTCCCCAGCTCCCGATCCCCCCCCCCTGGTTTCCCTGAAATGATGATGTCATTTCAGTGAAACTGAAACTGAAATGAGCCAAGAGGCTCATTTCAGTTTCAGTTTGTACGTACTCAGGGGGCTATCTCAGCCCCCTGAGCACGTAGAAATTCAGGAGAGGTATTGTTGGAAAGGGAGAATCTCCCCTTTCCAATGGTACCCCTCCCTAGTGGATCCCTGCTTGGGGATCGCCCCAGGAGGGCGATCCCCAAGCAGGGATCCACCCACTAGGCACCAGGGAGGGGGGAGCGGCCCCTTGGGCAAGGGCCTTTGCTCCCCCCATAAAATTTTTGGCATGATTAGTCTTTCTGCCCCCCCTGGGGGGTAGATGGGGGCAGTAGCCCCCACTCTGCCCCCCCGGGGGGGGTAGAAAGCCCACTAGACACCAGGGATTTTTTATGGGATGTTTATTAGGGGTGGGGGCTGCCCAAAACGGGCATGCCGATGCCCCCACCCCCCCGGCCACAAAATTAGTCTTTCTGCCCCCCCCTGGGGGGCAGATGGGGCAGTAGCCCCCATTCTGCCCCCTTGGGGGGCAGAAAGCCCACTAGATACCAGGGATTTTTTTTTAAATTATAGTTAGGGGTGGGGGCTGCCCCCAACCCCCGCCACAAAGGTACAGTCTTTCTGCCCCTCCTGGGGGGCAGATGGGGGCAGTAGACCCCATTCTGCCCCCCCGGGGGGGCAGAAAGCCCACTAGATACGAGGGATTTTTTTTAAATTATAATTTGGGGTAGGGGCTGCCCAATATGGGCATGCCAATGCCCCCACCCCAACGCAAAGGTACAGTCTTTCTGCCCCCCCGGGGGGCAGAAAGCCCACTAGACGCCAGGGTTTTTTTCCCCTCGATAAATTTAGGGGTGGGGGTTGCCCAAGATGGGCATGCCAATGCCCCCACCCCTCCCCCCACGAAATTCCAGTCGTTCTGCCCCCGGGGGTTCAGAAACACCCTAGATGCCAGGGATTATTTTTTTTATAGGCCCGGGGTGGGTGCTGCCCAGAATGGGCATGCAAATGCCCCCACCCTACCCCCCAAAGAAAAAAAAGACTTTATGCCCCCACAGGAGGCATATGGGGGCAATAGCCCCTGATCTGTGCCCCCCGGGGAGGGGGCAGAAAGCCCACTAAGTGCCAGGGGATTCTGGGTAGGAAAACGTTGTGGGACCGATGCAAGCCATACCTCGCTGGACTCCCCCGGGTGTCTAGTTTTCAGAAATGTGTGGGTTTGGTAGGTTTCCCTAGATGGCCACCGAGCCCAGGGCCAAAACGTCATGGGACCCCCTTGCAAAACCAGGTTGTTGTGTGATAGGTAATTTTGATGTTGCCTCAATAGGTTGTGGGCCCTTGCCTGTCGCGGGTACTTGAGCCTACCCACCCGAGTGAGGCATCATTTTTATCGGGAGACATGGAGGAACACTGGGTGGTAGGAAATTTGTGTCAGCCCCGTGATGTCACAACTTTACCACACAAAAATGTGTGAAAAAAGGGATTTTTTCAGCAAAATGTCAGGTTTGCAGGGGATTCTGGGTAAGAAAACGTTGGGGGATCCACGTAAGCCATACCTCCCTGGAATCCCCCGTGTGTCTACTTTTCAGAAATGTGTGGGTTTGGTAGGTTTCCCTAGGTGGCCACCGAGCCCCGGGCCAAATCGTCATGGGACCCCCCTTGCAAAACCAGGTCGTTTTGTGATAGGCCATTTTGAGGTCGCCTCAATACGTTGTGGGCCCTTGCCTGTCGCGGGTACTTGGGCCTCCCACCCGAGTGAGGCACCATTTTTTTCGGAAGACCTTGGGGAACGCGGGGTGGGTGGAATTTTGTGGATCCACGCAGATTCCAGAACTTTCCACCACAGAAAAGTGAGGAAAATGTGGTTTTTTTGCCAATTTTTAGGTTTGCAAGGGATTCTGGGTAACAGAACCTGGTGAGAGCCAGTCAAGTCACCCCATCCTGGATTCCCCTGGGTGTCTACTTTTCAAAAATGTATAGGTTTGCTAGGTTTCCCTAAGTGCCGGCAGAGCTAGGGTTAAAAAACTACAGCTAGGCACTTTGCAAAAAAAGGGTCATTTTTCACTGTGAAAATGTGGTGCGTCCACGTTGCGTTTTGCGCTGCTTCCTGTCGCGAGCACTAGGCCTACCCACGCAAGTGAGGTATCATTTTTTCCGGAAGACCTTGGGGAACGCGGGGTGGGTGGAATTTTGTGGATCCACGCAGATTCCCAAACTTTCCACCACAGAAAAGTGAGGAAAATTTGTTTTTTTTGCCAATCTTTTAGGTTTGCAAGGGATTCTGGGTAACAGAACCTGGTGAGAGCCAGTCAAGTCACCCCATCCTGGATTCCCCTAGGTGTCTACTTTTCAAAAATGTATAGGTTTGCTAGGTTTCCCTAAGTGCCGGCAGAGCTAGGGTTAAAAAACTACAGCTAGGCACTTTGCAAAAAAAGGGTCATTTTTCACTGTGAAAATGTAGTGCGTCCACGTTGCGTTTTGCGCTGCTTCCTGTCGCGGGCACTAGGCCTACCCACACAAGTGAGCTACCATTTTTTTTGGAAGACCTTGGGGAACGCGGGGTGGGTGGAATTTTGTGGATCCACGCAGATTCCAGAACTTTCCACCACAGAAAAGTGAGGAAAATGTGTTTTTTTGCCAATTGTTTAGGTTTGCAAGGGATTCTGGGTAACAGAACCTGGTGAGAGCCAGTCAAGTCACCCCATCCTGGATTCCCCTGGGTGTCTACTTTTCAAAAATGTATAGGTTTGCTAGGTTTCCCTAAGTGCCGGCAGAGCTAGGGTTCAAAAACTACAGCTAGGCACTTTGCAAAAAAGGGTCATTTTTCACTGTGAAAATGTGGTGCGTCCACGTTGCGTATTGCGCTGCTTCCTGTCGCGAGCACTAGGCCTACCCACACAAGTGAGGTATCATTTTTTTCGGAAGACCTTGGGGAACGCGGGGTGGGTGGAATTTTGTGGATCCACGCAGATTCCAGAATTTTCCACCACAGAAAAGTGAGGAAAATGTGTTTTTTTGCCAATTTTTAGGTTTGCAAGGGATTCTGGGTAACAGAACCTGGTGAGAGCCAGTCAAGTCACCCCATCCTGGATTCCCCTGGGTGTCTACTTTTCAAAAATGTATAGGTTTGCTAGGTTTCCCTAAGTGCCGGCAGAGCTAGGGTTCAAAAACTACAGCTAGGCACTTTGCAAAAAAAGGGTCATTTTGCACTGTGAAAATGTGGTGCGTCCACGTTGCGTTTTGCGCTGCTTCCTGTCACGGGCACTAGGCCTACCCACACAAGTGAGGTACCATTTTTTTTGGAAGACCTTGGGGAACGCGGGGTGGGTGGAATTTTGTGGATCCAAGCAGATTCCAGAACTTTCCACCACAGAAAAGTGAGGAAAATGTGTTTTATTTGCCAATTTTTTAGGTTTGCAAGGGATTCTGGGTAACAGAACCTGGTGAGAGCCAGTCAAGTCACCCCATCCTGAATTCCCCTGGGTGTCTAATTTTCAAAAATGTATAGGTTTGCTAGGTTTCCCTTAGTGCCCGCAGAGCTAGGGTTCAAAAACTACAGCTAGGCATTTTGCAAAAAAAGGGTCATTTTTCATTGGGAAAATGTGGTACGTCCACGTTGCATTTTGAGCCATTTCCTGTTGTGGGCACAAGGCCTACCCAGACAAGTGAGGTACCATTTTTATCGGGAGACTTAGGGTAACACAGAATTGTAGAGCAACTGTTATTACCTATTGACTTTCGATGCATTTCTGCCTTCCAAATGAAAGACAATGTGTAAAAAATAAGTCATTTTGAAAAATGACCTATAATTCTCATGCTAGTATGGGTACTCCCAATTTCGGAAATGTGCAAATATCTACTGTTTCTAAAATCTACATTTTGTTCCCATTTCAGAAATACATAGGTGTCTTTCATAACAATTTTTCCATGTATACATTTTCCCAAAATAATTGCTATATACCCGGTACATAATAAAAAACCATTGCAAGATGCTGCTCAGTTATTGGCTCTGGGTTCATTGGGTTCTTGGTGAACCTACAAGTTCTATATATCCCCACAACCAGAAAGGTCCAGCGGATATAACGGTATATTGCTTTCAAATAGCTGTCATAATTAGAAGAAGTTACAGGTGAAAACGTTGACACAAATGTCTGTTTTTTTCAACTAATTTTCAATTTTTCCTTTATTTAACTGTTAGTTTCTATAAGGAAAACTTTAAGGATCTACACAAATGACCCCTTGCTGAATTCAGAATTTTGTCTACTTTTCAGAAATGTATGGCTTTCCAGGATCCATTATTGGTTTCATACCCATTTCTACCATTAACTGGAAGGAGGTTGAAAGCACAAACAATAGCAAAAATAGGCTATGTCCCAGAAAAATGCCAAAACTGTGTAAAAAAGTTGGTTTTCTGACAAAAGTCTGCTTGTCCCTGAAAGCTGGGAAGATGGTGATTTCAGCACCACAACCCCTTTTTGATGCCATTTGCAGGGACAAAACAAGACGCTTTCATCTGTAGCCCTTTTTCGCATTTTTCCCCAAAAAACAAAATGTTGCTGTATTTTGGCTAATTTCTGGGTCCCCTCCAGGGGAATCCACAAACCCTGGGTACCTTTACAATCCCCATGATGTTAGAAAAAAAGGACGCAAATTTGGCGTGGATACCTTATGTGGTCAAAAAGTTACAGGGGCCTAAGCGCGCACTACCCCAAATAGCCAAAAAAAAGCTTAGCACAGGGGGGGAAAAGGCCTAGCAGCGAAGGGGTTAAACCTCACTTTTGTGCTACAGCTACACCATTCTACTACTACTCAGGGTGTTGGGCCTACCAAATACAAAGCAGCAATGCTTCACATGTCTCTGTTGTAAGTCTCACCATGTTCCTGAAACCATGCATGCATGTGTCTGCACCTTTTCCTAGTGGCATCATATGTAAAAGAAACATACAAATAGACATATACATGTGTTTTATACATCTAGCATCTTCAGATGCATAACACGTATGAGAATACATGTGCAAGTAGAGGAATACCTCAGTCACAAGACCATGCAGACCTTAAAACTTCACAGACTGCACTTCCCATGTCAAGCAGACACCTAAACTTTTGCGGCATACTTCAAGTGTCCCTTTCCACAGACTCATACAAAGTAGCATAATCATTAATCCCTCTGCCAAAATGTCTTAACTCCTTGTGCGCTGCGCGAATTCCCCCGCTGTGCGGGCGAATTAATGAGTGGGCAGAGTTCGGACGGCCCCCGGCCGTCCTCCGCACACGCCCACTGTGATGTCGGACGGCCGGGGGCCGTCCGACGCATGCAAGCGGTTGAACCTCACTTTTGTACTTCAGCTTCACTATTCTGCAGGTACTCAAGGAGTTGGACCTAGCCAAATATAAAGCGTAATCCTTCGCCTGTCTCTGTTGTAAGTCTCACAATATTCCTGAAAGCATGCATGCATGTGTCTGCACCTTTTCCTAGTGGCATCATATGTAAAAGAAACATAAATTAGACGAATACCTGTGTTTTGTACATCTAGCATCTTCAGATGCATAAAACGTATGAGAATACATGTGCAAGTAGAGAAATACCTCAGTCACAAGACGATGCAGACCTTAAAACTTCACAGACTGCACTTACCATTTCAAGCAGACACCTAAAATTATGCGGTGTATTTCAAGCATACCTTTACACAGACTCATACAAAGTAGCCTAATCACTAATTCCTCTGCCAACATGTCTTACACCTCAATTTTGAGCTGCAGCTTCACCATTCTGCTACTACTTAGGGTGTTGGGCCTAGCCAAATATAAAGCAGTAACCTTTTTTATGTGTCTTTTGTATATCTCACCATATTTCTGAAATATATATGCATATGTCTGCACCTTTTCCTAGTCGCATCATATATAAAAGAAACATACAAATAGACGTATACCTGTGTTTTATACGTCTAGCATCTTCAGATGCATAACATGTTTATTTTATTTTTATTTTTTATTTTAAGGGTTTTATATAGCGCTGGCCAGACCCGGAGGTATCGGAGCGCTTTACAACCTTTTGTCATGTAGCAATCGAGTCCAGAGTGAAACAATATAAACACAATAGTAAACACATTGATTCGTGAAAAAGTCTTGTTCAGGGAATGGGGACAAAGGTAGCGGACGAATACAGAGGTAGAACAATTGTAAACAAGTAGCTTCGTGCCGAATCCTGTTCCGGGAGGGAGAACAAAGAGGCGAGTCAAGAGGTAGGTGGTGTAAAAGTCTTCATATCGACGTGACTATATTCTCCAATTGGCAGGGTTCTGTGTTGGGCAGCAGCTATCCCTTCGGAAAAGATTGGTTGAGGTAGAGGTCTTTGAGCTGGCTTTTAAATTTTTTGAAGGAGGGGTTGGTCCTGATATAGACTGGGATGCCGTTCCAGATTTTGGGTGCATTACCTGAAAAGGAGCGTGATAAAATTTTTTGTTTTCGAGTTTTCGGAGGGATGAGAAGTAGAGTGTTAGTACTCCTAAGATTCCTTGTCTGACCAGCCTTGTTTAGTTTGGAGGCCAGGTAGGCAGGTTTGCCCGTGTGCAGAGCTTTGTGTGTGAGACAAGCAGTTCTGAAGCTTGCACGCATTTCGATTGGGAGCCATTTTAGCTCCCTGAGAGAGGGAGAGATGTGTTCGTATTTCTTTATTCCCGTGACCATCCTGGCTGCGGCATTTAGCGTTGATCGGAGGGGAGCTAAGTGAGATTTTGCCGTGCCTGTGAGGGTTGCATTCCCGTAGTCCAATCTGGACAGAACCAGGGATTGTGTGGCTTGTTTGAGGTCAGTGGGAGGGATGAAGGGTTTTATTTTGTTGAGTAGTTTTAGATTGAGGAAAGCGCTCTTCGCGGTGTTCTTGATATGTTTGACCATGTCTAAGTTTGGGTCCAGAGTGATTCCCAGTGACTTTACGGAGTCGGCAGGGATGAGATTGCAGTTGAGAGCATCAATGGATTTTAGCCATTCTGTGATTTGGGGGGTCTGCTCTTTGTTGGATATGAGTAGGATTTCCGTCTTGTCTTGGTTGAGTTTCAGGTGGTTGAAAGATATGAGAATACATGTGCAAGTAAACACATACCTCAGTCACAAGACCATTTAGACCTTAAAACATCACAGAATGCACTTCCCATTTCAAGCAGACACCTAAAATGACGTAGCATATTTCAAGTGTACCTTTCCACAGACTCATACAAAGTAGCCTAATCACTTTTCCCTCTGGCAATATGTCTTAAACCTCACTTTTGTGCTGCAGATTCACCAATCTACTACTACTCAGGGAGTTCAGCTTAGCCAAATACAAAGCAGCAATCCTTCACATATCTCTGTTGTAAGTCTCACCATATTCCTGAAACCATGCATGCATGTGTCTGGACCTTTTCCTAGTGGCATCATATGTAAAAAAAACAACAACATACAAATAGACCTATACCTGTGTTTTATACGTCTACCATCTTCAGATGCATAACATGTATGAGAATACATGTGCAAGTAGAGAAATACCTCAGTCACAAGACCATGCAGACCCTAAAACTTCACAGAATGCACTTCCCATTTCAAGCAGACACCTAAAATGTTGCGGCGTCCTTCAAGTGTACCTTTCCACAGACTCATACAAAGTAGCCTAATCACTAATTCCTCTGCCAACATGTCTTACACCTCAATTTTGAGCTGCAGCTTCATCATTCTACTATTACACAGGGTGTTGGGCGTAGCCAAATATAAAGCAGTAACCCTTTTGATGTGTCTTTTGTATATCTCACCATATTTCTGAAATATATATGCATATGTCTGCACCTTTTCCTAGTCGCATCATATATAAAAGAAACATACAAATAGACGTATACCTGTGTTTTATACGTCTAGCATCTTCAGATGCATAACATATATGAGAATACATGTGCAAGTAAACACATACCTCAGTCAGAAGACCATGTAGACCGTAAAACTTCACAGAATGCACTTCCCATTTCAAGTAGACACCTAAAATTTTGCGCCATACTTCAAGTGTACCTTTCCACAGACTCATACAAAGTAGCCTAATCACTAATCCTTCTACCAACATGTCTTAAACCTTACTTTTCTGCTGCAGCTTCACTATTCAGCAACTACTTAGAGTGTTGGGCCTAGCCAAATGTAAAGCAGCAACCCTTTTCATGTGTCTGTTGTAACTCTCACCATGTTCCTGAAACGATGCATGCATGTGTCTGCACCTTTGCCTAGTGGCATCATATGTAAAAGAAACATACAAATAGATGTATACCTGTGTTTTATACGTCTAGCATTTTCAGATGCATACAACGTATGAGAATACATGTCCAACTAGACACATACCAGAGTCACAAGACCATGCAGACCTTAAAACAACACAGCCTGCACTTCCCATTTCAAGAGACGCCTAAAATGTTGTGGCGTATTTCAAGTGTACCTTTCCACAGACTCACACAAAGTAGCCTGATCACTAAACCCTTTACCAACACGTCTTAAACCTCACGTTTGTGCTGCAGCTTCACCATTTTACTACTACTCAGGTTGTTGGGCCTACCAAATAAAGCTGCCACCTTTCACATGTCTTTGTTGTAAGTCTCACCATATTCCTGAAAGCATGCTTGCATGTGTCTGTACCTTTTGCTACTGCCATCACATATAAAAGAAACATACAAATAGACGTATACCTGTGTTTTGTACGTCTAGCATCTTCAGATGCATAACACGTATGGCAATACATGTGCAAGTAGAAACATAGCTCAGTCACAAGATAATGCAGACCTTAAAACTTCACAGAATGCACTTCCCATTTTAAACAGACACCTCAAATTATGCTGCATATTCCAATTGTACCTTTCCACAGACTCATACAAAGTAGCCTAATCTCTAATCCCTCTGGCAATATGTCTTAAAACTCACTTTTATGCTGCAGATTCACAATTCTACTACTACTCAGGGTGTTCGGCTTAGCCAAATACAAAGCAGCAATCCTTCACATGTCTCTGTTGTAAGTCTTACCATATTCCTGAAACCATGCATGCATATGTCTGCACCTTTCCCTAGTGGCATCATATGTAAAAGAAACATACAAATAGATGTATAGCTGTGTTTTATACGTCTAGCATCTTCAGATGCATAACACATATGAGAATACATGTGCAAGTAGAGAAATACCTCAGTCACAAGACCATGCAGACCCTAAAACTTCACAGGCTGCACTTCCCATTTCAATTAGACACCTAAAATTATGTGGTGTATTCCAAGCATAACTTTCCACAGACTCATACAAAGTATCCTAATCACTAATTCCTCTGCCAACATGTCTTACACCTCAATGTTGAGCTGCAGCTTCATCATTCTGCTACTACTTAGGGTGTTGGGCCTAGCCAAATATAAAGCAGTAATCCTTTGCATGTCTCTGTTGTAAGTCTCGCCATATTACTGAAATATACATGCATATGTCTGCACCTGCACCTTTTCCTAGTCGCATCATATATAAAAGAAACATACAAATAGACGTATATCTGTGTTTTATATGTCTAGCATCTTCAGATGAATAACACGCATGAGAAAACAAATGCAAGTAGACAGATACCTCAGTCACAAGACCATGCAGACCTTAAAACTTCACAGAATGCACTTCCCATTTCAAGTAGACACCTAAACTTTTACGGCGTACTTCAAGTGTACCTTTCCAGTCTCATACAAAGTAGCCTAATCACTAATCCTTCTACCAACATGTCTTAAACCTTACTTTTCTGCTGCAGCTTCACTATTCAGCAACTACTGAGAGTGTTGGGCCTAGCCAAATGTAAAGCAGCAACCCTTTGCATGTGTTTGTTGTAATTCTCACCATATTCTTGAAACCATGCATGCATGTGTCTACGACTTTGCCTAGTGGCATCATATGTAAAAGAAACATACAAATAGACGTATACCTGTGTTTTATACATCCAGCATTTTCAGATGCATAACAGGTATAAGAATACATGTCCAACTAGAGACATACCAGAGTCACAAGACCATGCAGACCTCAAAACATTTCAGACTGCACTTCCCATTTCAAGAGACACCTAAAATGTTATGGTCGTATTTCAAGTGTACCTTTCCAAAGACTCACACAAATTAGCCTGATCACTAATCCCTCTACCAACATGTCTTAAACCTCACTTTTGTGCTGCAGCTTCACTATTCTACTTCTACTCCGGGTGTTGGGGCTACCAAATAAAGCAGCAACCTTTCACATGTCTGTGTTGTAATTCTCACCATATTCCAGAAAGCATGCATGCATGTGTCTGTACCTTTTGCTACTGCCATCACATATAAAAGAAACATACAAATAGACGTATACCTGTGTTTTGTACGTCTAGCATCTTCAGATGAATAACACGCATGAGAATACAAGTGCAAGTAGAGACATACCTCAGTCACAAGACCATGCAGGCCTTAAAACTTTACAGACTGCACTTGCTGTTTCAAGCAGACACCTAAAATTATGTGGTGTATTTCAAGCGTACCTTTCCACAGACTCATACAAAGTAGCCTAACCACTAATTCCTCTGCAAACATGTCTTAAACCTCACATTTGAGCTGCAGCTTCACAAATCTACAACTAATTAGCGTGTTGGGCCTAGCCAAATATAAAGCATTAACCCTTTGCTTGTGTCTGTTGTAAGCCTCACCGTATTCCTGAAATATACATGCATATGTCTGCACCTTTTCCTAGTCGCATCATATATAAAAGAAACATACCAATAGACGTATACCTGTGTTTTATACGTCTAGCATCTCCAGATGCAATAATATGTATGAGAATACATGTGCAAGTAGACACATACCGCAGTCACAAGACCATGCAGACCTCAAAACTTCACAGAATGCACTTCCCATTTCAAGTAGACACCTAAAATGATGCAGCATATTTCAAGTGTACCTATCCACAGACTCGGACAAAGTAGCCTAATCACTAATCCTTCTACCAACATGTCTTAAACCTCACTTTTGTGCTGCACCTTTACCATTCTACTAATACTCAGTGTGTTGGGCTTAGCCAAATATAAAGCAGTAATCCTTCACATGTCTCTATTGTAAGTTTCAACATATTCCTGAAAGCATGCATACATGTGTCTGTACCTTTTTCTAGTGGCATCCTATGTAAAAGAAACATACAAATAGACGTATACCTGTGTTTTATACGTATAGCATCTTCAGATGCATAACACGTATGAGAATACATGTGCAAGTAGACACATACCTCAGTCACAAGCCCATGCAGACCTTAAAACTTGACAGACTGTACTTCCCATTTCAAAGAGACACCTAAAATTATGCGGCGTACTTCAACTGTACCTTTCCACAGACTCATACAAACTACCATAATCACTAATCCATATACCAATGTCCACATATTAATATGCACAAACTATTTCAATCATCATTTCAGTACAATAAAACAAACTACAGTACACATCTGTACATTTCGTAACATATTTCAAACATCACACATCTCAAATAATTTCAAAACTTTGAAAATAAATCTTTTCAAATCTAAAAATATCACTACAAACAGTAAAGCACTACTACATAATACATAACACACCTTACAAATGTGTAACTCACCTTTTAAATAATATTGCAGAATATGCAATATCTGAAACTCATAAAAGATTTTCTTTCCCACACAATAAATGTAATGCACCACTCTCAACAAGGTAAAACCAGTCATGGCAAACTTTCCCTCTCTTTCTGCTCACAAATAAATATAAGTAACAAATCACATTGCTTCCTAAATTATTTCAAATTGTGAAACACATGTCTATTGGTTAAACATATTAAACCTTTTTAACTGTCATCTAAAAGTGCCCAAACTGGTTATGTAATTTTCTGGAGTTACGACTCCACCGTGGTGCTGCAGTGTAGCGTCGCACTGGAACAGCGAACCCATACTCTAATAATACTAGTATTTTTTTTTTTAAACAGACTACTTCTACACATACTACTGACTTAGAAAAACTTATTTTGGTAACATATGACTTATATTTAAGTTACCATTTCACATTTTAAATCCACAGTTAAGTTTCAACCCTTCCCCCATTCTGCTTAATCCCAGTTTCCATAGTAACAGTTTCTGCAACATTCAACTGTACTGGCAGTTCACAAGTTCACCATATTTTCAAGTTCAGCACTGTAGCTTACAAATGCAAATAGCAGGTGTGGTTGACTTTTGCAAAATATTACCTTATCCTGTCTACTGTACCTTTCAAACATGTTTTAATAACCAATAAGAAACATGCTTCTTCAGGATAGTAAAATGCATCTATTTTTGAGTGCACATTGTTAATAAACAGCCAATCACTTATCAGCTTTTTCGAAAACAGCATCTTCTCCACCATTTTAGATACCTCTCATTCTACCAACTGACTACCTCAGCTACAGATATGTTTTCATTCCTTCCAGACATCCCTTCAAGATGCTTACAGTATGGATTGTAGGGCACAGCTATTTTTTCTGGTGCAAAAAGTATGCTGAACACAGACGTATTGACAAAGACCTAGGTTTGCAAAATGTGGATATTAAATGGATTGCACAGAGAGGATTAAAGTGGCATCAATTGATGCCTTTGGTTAAAAACTTTTTGCATCTCCAACCCCCTAACCTCATAATTGTGCACTGTGGTGGCAATGACCTAGGCACATTGACTGTGGTAGGGCTGGAAATCCTAATGAAGGATACCTTTGCACAATTGATGTTGCTTTTGCCTCAAACTGTCTTTCTATACTCTAATATAGGCCAAAGACAGAAATGGAAGTGGTCAAATCAATTCTGTCCACAGATTGAGAAAGCTAGGAAGAATGTCAATAAAGTTGTTTCTGCTTACCTCAGAGACCATAGGTTGGGCTCCGTCTATTACAAGAATCTATGGGGCATATTCTCAAGGAGCTATCGCCGA
>CAWUFW010028345.1:0-22211 GCA_963921515.1 Calotriton arnoldi | reverse complement strand
ATTGTGGCAATGGGGCCTAAACCCCCATCATCACAGTGACCAAAAGGCAAGTGTGGGGACCATAGCTGAAGCACATGTTGACCATTGTGGCAATGGGGTCTAAACCCCCATCATCACAGTGACCAAAAGGCAAGTGTGGGGTCCATAGCTGAAGCACATTTTGACCATTGTGGCAATGGGGTCTAAACCCCCATCATCACAGTGACCAAAAGGCAAGTGTGGGGTCCATAGCTGAAGCACATTTTGACCATTGTGGCAATGGGGTCTAAACCCCCATCATCACAGTGACCAAAAGGCAAGTGTGGGGTCCATAGCTGAAGCACATTTTGACCATTGTGGCAATGGGGTCTAAACCCCCATCATCACAGTGACCAAAAGGCAAGTGTGGGGTCCATAGCTGAAGCACATTTTGACCATTGTGGCAATGGGGTCTAAACCCCCATCATCACAGTGACCAAAAGGCAAGTGTGGGGTCCATAGCTGAAGCACATTTTGACCATTGTGGCAATGGGGTCTAAACCCCCATCATCACAGTGACCAAAAGGCAAGTGTGGGGTCCATAGCTGAAGCACATTTTGACCATTGTGGCAATGGGGTCTACACCCTCATCATCACAGTGACCAAAAGGTAATTGTTGACAAAGAAAGAGCTGCAACTGCCAAACTGCATGGATCATTCCTGGTCACAGAACCAAAAACTCATCTGTGGCAAAGTAGTGTATGTGTCCCATTGCAACATAAATTGGGGGAGCCAAATACTGCAGTGCAAATGAAACATTCCTTTGGCCATGTGCAGACAAACAACACCCATGGGGGCTGAGACCGTCAACAGTCATCAATGACACAATGACAGAAGTGACCATCAGAATGCAGAACCACATATTTGCACCAATGGGCACACAAATGCAGATACCCTGTGGAGACAGCAGATGTGAGGTGAACAGATACCATACCATGGCAGCAATGGGACACACAAACCATGATCACTGTGCTGACCGATGACCTAGGAGTCCCAGGGACAGCAGGGGAAACACACCAAACAACATACAGCCAATGGCACACCCAAGATATGCCAATGCAGTGGTGCAGATGCACAAACACAAACAGGCAGACCAACACTGTCATCATACACAGCAGGTGAGGGGTGGGGGTGCCAGTGTCCCCAGGCAACAACACAACACATGAGGAGAGCTGAATACCAATCATACAGATGTGCATACACTGCCACACTAAGGTAACTCATGGATCCAAATCCCCTATGTGGGCAAGCAGGCATTGACAGGTGAGAGGGAGCACAAAACACACATGTCACACAGGCACGTAGGAACAACAACTGACACAGCAAGTCACAGACACACCACAGCACCACCCCCAGGGCCCCCACAATGTGGTGACCCTGGGCTGAATAAAAATACCACTGTGATGACAAAGCTAAATGTCGTTCACACTGTGAACCACAGTCAGGTGTCCTGAGCAACAAACTGCCATCACACCTACACAAGCACAAATCAATCAGCATGGCCAGTAAGCCAAGGCCAACATGGAGGCAGGGGACTGGCCGGGCAACAACTCTCATCTGCACACACTCAAGACCACACCCCTCGACCTCCAACAATGTGCAGCAGTGAAGTACACATGCACTGGTGACATTGCACATGCACCCATGACTATTCCAGGGTGGTGGGTGGGAACCAAGGTGTAGAAACACATCACACATGGACACTCAACAAGACTCCTGAATGTCTGACACACTGCACACTACGCTGTACATGGACATGACGGCAATACCACACCGACCAATGGGATCCCAGCCACAGTCACACACCAATGAAGAAGCCATGGTCACCCACAAAGAACACACATAGACAACAACCAACATTGCAGCCCGGACCCTAAGGAGTGCCAGCAGTCACACACACAACGTGTCACAATCACTGAAAGATAACACAAACTGGAAATCACATGACAGGGGCAAACAACAAGTGCCAAAGGGAAACCTGACTGTGACCCATCTGCGTCTGCACACAAACTCTGCCCTGACAGCAAACACACCTATGGGTGACACCCTGATGACCAGTAATGTGCCATGCACCCACATCACAGAGAACACAGGGAGAAGACTTTGGGGGAACATAGCTCAAGTCAGCAAGCATCACAAACAGGTACAACACTAGGGATCACAGCATGCGCAGATGAATGGAAGTGAACACACAGACATGCACATACAACACACACCTTGGGCGCAGGCAATGTCACACGTGTACACACTGCCATGAGGGGACTCCACTCCTGTGTGAGGAAAGCTGTGCCATATGTTGCCTCAGTAGGGCCCCATCATGCCAGCTGAGCACTTGGTCACACAATCAACAATTAGCACCAAATGAGGGCTCCCATCACATCAGCCTGGTCATGGATGTGCCAACGGAATCATCAGCACAGATCCAACACACTTGTATAGCAATGTTGCACTGACTACACGGATGAGTCCCTCCCCATTGATGCCCAAACCTGCATGTCCACTGGAGATGGCAACACGGTCAGGGAAGTAGACAAATGCAACGATGGCAGGCACAACAGATGTGCAGGGGTGGAAGCCACAGATATGAAATTGCCAATGTAAGTAGGAAACCCATTGCCAAATACTGAACACATGACACCCTCAGATGCTGCTATTGATGACATGGATACACCACATGATAGGACACATTCCCCCTGGACCACATGGGTTCCTGCACAGTAACACTTCATAATCATGAGACCAGATATCACCATCACTGCAGCAAGGGCATGGTTAGCTGCACCATACAACATGTACATCTGAAGCATGAGCACTAGAGAAAAGAAAGTTGCTTTATTCAGCATATGTGTTGTTTGATAACGACGTCCAGAAGAAATTAGAGCAAAGGCCAATGGCCAGTCCATTGTCAAAGTTCAAACAGGGTGACACTGGCAGATGTCACCCTACGCATGCCTGCACAATACCAGGGACAATCCACTAGGAGGGGCAACCGGGGGGCAGGCCAGGCACCGCAGGGACAGGATCAGGGCTCACCAGGGGAGTCAGGGAAGGGGTGGTGGGTGCTGGAGAGCCACTGACAACTGCAGTGGAGGTGTCTGACATGGTGTGTGCCGGCACAACTGGGGGCATGACTCAGATGTCGTGGGTGCCGGCACAACTGCAGTGGACCCTGCAGATGGGGTGGACAGGTCCGCCACTGCAGTGCCCAAGTCAGACAGGGCGGTAGTGGACTCCACTGCAGTGCCTACCTCCAGGGGAGGAGAATGGGGAACAGGCAAGGTGGGTTGGACAGAGGGGGAGGACACCCTCACCACATCAGTGGCACAGACAAGCGCAGCGGGGGGTGTGGTGCTGGGAGAGCAAGTGGCAGGGGGAGAAGGCCGGATCCTCTTGGGGATGGTATATCTGTGGGTGGGGGAACCTGGGGCAGGGTGTGGTGGGGGCACCTGTGCAGTGGGGGCCTGAGGGATGGAGGACGGAGACCTTGTGCCTGAGCTGCAGGGCGGTGGCGGGGTCTTGCTCTTACCACTCCGGGGGGACTTGCGGGTGGGGGCCTCAGTCCGTCTGCGCCTGGGGAGGGGTGTCCGGGGGCGAGGGGCACTCTGCTCCGTGTGGGTGGGCTTCCTCTTCCCCCGGTATGCTGGAGCAGCTTCATCGGTGGGGAAGAGGCCGAGGTCACAGAGGAAGAGCTGCTGTGACTTTGGGGTTGCAGGTGAGGCAAGGGAGGGTGCTTTGGAGGGAGAGGGAACTGAGGACTGCGCAGTGCATGTGGATGCGTGTGTGTGTTCCAGGGCCCCATCCCCTGTGAGTCTGGCTTCAGTCCCCTGAATGTGCGTGCGTGTGCGTTTTGTCATTGGCGTGTGTGTCAGTGTGCTGGATGTGTGTGTGCTGGTGTGTGCCTGTGCCGGTGTGTGTGTGCCTGGGATGGGTAAGGTGCTGGGGAGTGTGGATGGAGCAGAGGCAGGAGGGGTGAGGGACCGTTTGAGGAGGGACACTGCTGCCGTCAGGGAGGAGTCCATGGACCTATTGCCCCTCTGTAGGTCAGACATGCCCGATGAGATGCCCTCCATGAACGACACCAGCTGAGTCAACAGCGCGGTGTGCGCATGGAGGACACTCAGCATGGCTGTCTGCCCTACATGGAGCTGGCGAAGGAGGTACACAGACTCCTCACTCAGGGCAGCAGGGGACACAGGGGCAGGGGGTGCGGTGCCTGGCCCAAAGGAGACACGCTCCCGGACATGGGAGCCTCCACGGACCTGGGGAATGGGAGCCGATGGGAGGGCGGTGGTGGTGCTGGTGGTGGCGGGGACAGCAACACTAGCTGGGGTGTGGTGGCTGCTGACACCCGCCTCCACAAGGGAGTCATCCTCCGAGTTGCTCTGGTCCTCAGCTGAGGTGGATGCTGCTGAGGACTCCTCGGTGTGGCTCCCCTCGCCCTCCGTGCCACTGGGTCCCTCCGACCACTCCTCGGCTGCTGACCCAGTCTGGCTCTCCGGCTCCTCCTGGTCCGTGGAGCTGTCCCCTTCCGTGGCCGTGGATGTATCTGCAAACAATGGGGAAACAGACAGACATCAGTCACCTGCACATAACGCACACACCACTGTGAGCACAGCACATCACAGAGCAAGCCCTGGCATCATTAGTTGTACATTGCTAAAAGTGCACTAATTGAACAGGAGAAGTCAATTGTCAGTCTGATGCCAAGCATGGCACTCACATCCCACATGGCCTTGCACCCATCTGTCTGGTGTCTGTTGGATTGCAACACCCCAGTGTTGACACATGCACCAAGTACACAGTAGTTGGACAGTGCAGAGGACACGGTGTGGACACATCACAGCTCTTGCCACTGAGTCAGTACAGGTTTCCGGATGTAAGGGATGCCCAGAGTCAAATAGGAAATGCATGTGATGCATACCAGCGACAGACACCATGATGCACCCATGTCCTGATAGCCAGCGCCACTATGGTGTGCATGTAGCACATGTCACTCCCCTGCAGGCTCACCAATCAGTAGACACATGCCATGGCGGAGGCATGACTGCAAAGTCATACATCACTGGCTCAGTGATGTATGACTTTGCAGCCAGACAACAACACTCTGCACTGTGTCACAATAGTAGGTCATGGGGAATGCAAGTCCTGGAGCTGCACAAGTGCACATGTACATCCCCCCACAACACATCCTCTTAACCCTCATCTGTCCAGGTCATACCTATTGGACATATGGGAGACCTGTGACACTACCCTCTGAACCTGAGCCCCTCACACTCTGCTGTGCATGGGGAACAGCTGCCTGAACTTCACATTTACATGCCCCAGTCTGCATGGGCAGCTGATCAGACACCTATGTGTCACACAAGTATCGTCTCCTATGGTCACATCTCCAGTGGCATGCTGAGCCCCTACCAAGAAACTCCACAGCAGTCCTGGCGACTAATCCACAGCACACTGACACAGAGGCAGACACCTGAGGGGTCAAATCACTGTGCACAATGTGTCCGCTGATACACGGGAGTGGGAGTACAGAGTGTATTGTATGGCCTGGAGTAGGCATGACTGTCCAGCCCCACATGAATGAGGGATGAGCCCTGGACTGTAGGCAGCTGGCTAAGTATGTGTGACACACGTCATATACATACTCCTGGGGCCCAAACATTGTTCCCACCCGCAGCATGGGTGTGTGCCAGGTACCCCAGCCACATGTGGTGGATCAGCTCAGCAATTGGACCACAGATCAAAGTAACACGCTGAATACATGTCAGAATACAGGCATTGTGTAAGCAATGGACCCACCCATGATGCCCACCACAGAGTCAGGGAAACAGATGCTGTCTCCCACCTTGAGTCAAGCAAACTGCAAGGACACAGTCCTAAGTGACAGAATTCCCTGCATGTAAGGGCCACACCTGGGTATCAGATGAGGAGTGGGCAGTGCACAATAGAGGGACATGGCTCCTGGACAACATGACTGCTGTACTGTGGCAGTTTAACCAGGCCCGAGGAGGGCACATAGCATGTTAGACAGAGTACACAGTGCAGTCTTTGACTCACCCCCTCCTTGCTGCTCTCTGGCCTTCAGCTGCCCATCCAGGTCTGGAAAGACCACCGCCAGGATCCTGAGCATGTGGGGGGTCAGGGTCCGTGTTCCGCCCCTCCTGCGAGGAGGCGACAGCTTCAGCTGGACCCGTGCAATCCTCCGGGTCCAGCCCCGAAGGTCCTGCCACCTCTTTTGGCAGTTGCGGATCCGGCGCTTGTAGACCCCCACGGACCGGACAGCCCGGACGATGTCCTTCCATATCTCATGCTTCCGATGGGCAGAAGCCTGTCAGGATGACAAAGTGATAAGGCCATTACTACACATGCAACATATCCGTGCATGACACAGTTGCATATACATGTCGCAATCACAGGGGCACATGGTGTACCCAGGCAGTGCACGGCTGCCCATGGACAGTTTTCCAGAAGTCACTACATGGTATCATTGCATGGGGAGTAAAACCCTGTTCAGAAGCACTGTCACTGCACCATACCTGTCCAGTGCAAGTCACTACACACTATGGGGGGTGACAACTACTCAGTGAGCCTGCTAGCCAGTGGTGTGCTGACTCTCAGCCTTGCTAGTCAGACAAAATGCACATTCAGAAAGGCAGTGCACAGAACACTCACCTGCTCCCCTGGTGTCCCATACAGCTTGCTGTACTGTGGAAGTAGGCTGTCCAGCAGGGCCTGGTTCTCCTCAAGGCTGAAGGCTGGGGCTCTCTCCACAGTACGTGCCATTGCAGGGTCCAGAGGGGCAGAGACAGCAGCAGTGCAGTGGCAGATGTCGTCCTGGAGCATGTAGTGCAGGCAAGTGGGCTCTCAGGGGAACAGGCAGCAATATATATGTGCTGGAGAGGCAGATACTGTCCCTTGTGTCCAAAGTGATAGGTCCAAGTCGTTTGCATCTTCTGAATCTGGCCAATCCATGGAATAGCAGCACCAAAACACGCCCACAGCATCCTTCAAAACTTCAACTTCATGACATACATGATTTTGCAACATTGTTGTGGGTGACCAACTGATTTTCCAGCAACCGACTCGTTCGAAATTCGAAAACGCGTCCGTTGCCAGGCAAGCCCATTGTCAATGGGTGCGCACCGATCGGTCCATTGAGGTACAACGCGCACAGGGGTACAACGCGTACCCGCACACATTGAAAGCAATGGGCCGGCCGGAGGCACCGATCGGTCCATTGCAGTTCAACGCGCACAGGGGTACAACGCGTACCCGCACACATTGAAAGCAATGGGCCGGCCGGAGGCACCGATCGGTCCATTGCTGTTCAACGCGCACAGGGGTACAACGCGTACCCGCACACATTGAAAGCAATGGGCCGGCCGGAGGCACCGATCGGTCCATTGCAGTTCAACGCGCACAGGGGTACAACGCGTACCCGCACACATTGAAAGCAATGGGCCGGCCGGAGGCACCGATTGGTCGATTGCAGTTCAACGCGCACAGGGGTACAACGCGTACCCGCACACATTGAAAGCAATGGGCCGGCCGGAGGCACCGATCGGTCCATTGCTGTTCAACGCGCACAGGGGTACAACGCGTACCCGCACACATTGAAAGCAATGGGCCGGCCGGAGGCACCGATCGGTCCATTGCTGTTCAACGCATCACTGTATATGTGACTGGCATAGGTCAGCATGCCTGTCTCAGATGGACATATGCCAGCCACAGATAGCTCCCAGGGAGTGAGGGGCACACCTACATCACGACAGCCTGTCCAAACCTTATCATAAGGCATGTAAGGCTGCATTTCCTATTGTGTGTATGTTGGTGTACATGTTGTCCTGTGGGTGTCACCTGTGGGCAGCCACCCCCAGGCTGTGCACGTGTTCATGGGGACAGGATCCTGGGTGTTACGTGTACGTGACCACTGTGATGTGCAACTGTTCATATCTGTGCATGTGTCATGGTCACATTTCACAGTGGTGTTTGTGTATGTCATGTCACATACCCCGTGAGTCCCATGTGGGACGGTATGTTTGAGCCAGGGTGTCCCAGTGGCACAATAGTGATGGCCCTCCACAGTCTTTGTGCATGTAGTGTTTACAATGTCTCTGATTTCATGTGCACAATGGGAGACAGTCTCCACATCCACGTTGTGTGTGCATGGACTCTGATGTTGTGCGTGTGTGTCACAGACGTCCATGGCTCTCCTGCCATGGCAAGTGTGGCCACTACCTGTGGGGGTCATGTTTGTTTTGCTGTGGTGTACACATGATACTCCAGGTGATGCCAGTGTCCATGTGGCATTACAGGGTCCCTGGGAATGTGCCTGTCGTTGAGCTGTGGTGCCTGGGGCACATCTGTCCTCACATGTCACTGGGGGGGTGACTTTGACACAGCATCATGATATCCAATGGGCCAACCTGGGACAAATTGATGCCACCTGTAGGACCGTGTTGACAGATGTTGGCCATGTATGTACCATACATGTCGTTCCGGTACTGCACACTTCATGTAGTTGTGCCTCATGATGATGTATGTTGGGAACTTGAGTGTGTTCAATGCCGCATATGTGGGGTGACTGACGATCTTGCTTACTTCTCCTCTGCACTGCAGGGCTCCTGCTGTCCATCGGCCATTCCCAGACCTGGCAACGATGGTGGAACGGGACAGCATCCGACGGTACCGCTTCACCAGGCAGCTGATTGAGGATTTGGCAGTGCAGTTGTCCCCACATTTGCAGCCTGGCCGGCCGTATCCTACAGCGCTGACCCCCAAGGTGAAGGTGATGGCAGCCCTACACTTCTTTGCCACCGGTACCTTCCAACATACTGTGGCGTCTGCTGGTGGGATGTCACAGACCATGTTCAGCCGTGTGCTCCGCGATTTCTTGGCGGCAATGTTGCTCTTCCTGAACCGGTACATATATTTCCCTAGACTGCGACGACTCACTGACGTGAAGAGTGACTTTTATGCCCTGGGGAGGATGCCGCATGTCATTGGCTCCATTGATGGGACACATGTGGCTTTGGTACCACCACAGGCCCAGGAGCAGGCCTACAGGAACCGCAAGCACTACCACTCGGTCAATGCACTGGTGGTGTGTCTTGCAGACATGACCATCACACACGTGTGTGCCCGTTTCCCTGGTTCAGCACACGATGCCTTTGTGATGAGGAGTAGTCGCATCCCCAGGTTGATGGCACAGATGCAGAACCAGCGTGCCTGGCTTGTCGGTGTGTACTGACTTTGTGCCATTGTGTGTGATCTGATCTGTAGTATTCCGCCCACTTTTCCAAGTCAGCTGATGTGCACTTGTCTGTCCGTAGGTGACTCGGGATACCCCAACATGCCGTGGTTGCTGACACCCCTCAGGAACCCTGTGACACCTGCCCAGATGCGCTACAATGAGGCACATGGTCGGACCAGGAGAGTGATTGAGCGGACCTTTGGTCTCCTGAAGAGCCGCTTCCGCTGCCTGGACAAGACCGGAGGGTCCCTCCCATATGCCCCTGCGAAAGTGTGCAAGATTATCATCGTCTGCTGCATGCTCCACAACCTGGCAGTGCGGAAGGAGTTGCCTCTCATCCAGGATGACGATGACCAACATCCGCCACCTGTGGAGGATCCTGGCCTGGACCACGATGCCAGTGACGATGATGATGATGATGATGGTGATGGTGATGTCCGCACACAGCTCATCACCAACTTCTTTAGCTGAATGTGAGTATCCTGAGGTGTCATGTGAATGATGTGAGTTGGCATGATGTGTGGGTGGTGCTCTGGTGCTGTTGGAGTGTGTCCATGGGCTACTTGACAGGATGTGTGTTGCGATGTGTGGTGACAGGTGGGCTGTACTCCCCAACAGTGTTGACATGCTAACTTGGTTCTGGGTGGGTATCTTGTAACATGTATTGTGCATGAGTTTTGCTGATCTGTCCTGTACTGCATTGCTTTTGACTGTGTGTCATTTCTGTCCTTCACAGGGTACTTTCAGATTCGTTTGGTCAACTGTGTCCACCGACGACGTGATTGCACATCCAGGCTGGTAGCTGTTGTGTCCCTACAGGTGATGTGCGCCACACCCATGGACTTCCTTCCGTCTACAGTTGTTGACTGTGTGCCCGCTACCAGGTGGGGTTACCTTGCATCTGTAGTGGTTACGGCATGTTGCTACTGTGTAATAAACCTGTGCTTCACTTAGTGATGTGCGTTGTCTGTGGTCACACATTTGACTGCCATTTGCTTACTGCACCTGTGGGCTACTTGACTACAACTGGGAATGGGTGTGGTGTCTGTGCATTGCACCGTCTTCCCTGGCAACATCAGTGTAGGCAATGAGTCAGATGGCCTAGGTGTGTATGTGTTGTGTAGCCCTGGTGGTGTGTCTCCCTCATATGTGTCACGTTGCCTGTACTCACATGCCTGTGTTGTCCTTGCTGTTGCAGTTCGCATACACAGTGTAATTTTGCAGTTCATCATCCCCATAACAGCACCCACGTTGGAATCACGACAGAGGCAAGTATGGTGTATTAGTGTGTTTATTGTGATACATCTGTGTTAATAGTGCATAGGATGGATTGTGCTGTACATGAATCTTGCAATCCCAAGTTCCTAGGTGAATTGAAAGTCCAGGTAGACAGGATCCCCAGTATCGGGGCCACAGTTGTCTGACACATTGTTCCAACTTGTACTCCCCATGCAATGTGTGGGAGTAGTGTTGCCATCAACAGGGTGAACAGTCTGTGCACAAAGGCGAAAATCCAGAACAGGTTCAGGCTTCCTGGGAGTTGCGCTTGGCCATCAGCCTCTCACTTTCCCCTCCTCGGACGACCCCTCTTCTTGGGGGGGGCCCTCAAGTGCAGGCTGCTGCGGTGCAGGGGACTCTCCGCCAGAGTCCTCCTCCCTCCCTGTGGCAGTTGCAGTTTGTTCGGTACCAGATGTTGTTGGCACACAGGGAGGTGTGGACTGGTTGCTGTTCATCTGGCGGAGGCATTGTAAAATGTCCCTGTGCACCGCCGTCATCTCATGTAGTACATCCCACTTGGACTCCACGCGGGACATGTGGGAGTCCACACGTGACATGTGTGACTCCACGTGGGACATGTGGGAGTCCAAGCGGGCATGATGGGCAGCCTGCTGCTGTTTGATGTCTCTGAGGAGCCCCACTACCTGGCTGAGCTCTCCGGTGCTGGACTGGTACGCATCAGCTATGCGTACCAGTTGTGGGTCTTCATGCACACCAGCAACGTCTGCAAGCAGCGACCTCTGTCTCCCACCCTCCCACCACCCCTGCTGACATGTGCAGTGTGTGCAGTTGCACGCACAGATAACCCTGGTCCACCTTGGGGGTGGTGGTGGTGGTGGTGTCCATGGCCCCAGGTTGGTCCAGGGTCACTGCGCTGGTGTTGTTCCTTATTCTGTCCATGTCGGCAGGGATGGTATTCGTGGTGACAGTCGTTGGAGGGGTGGGTGCAGGGGTGCAGCTGGTGGACCTGCTGGTGCTGCAGCTGGTGGTCCTGCTGGTGCAGCAAGTTGACTTGCACCGGATGTGCCAGGTTGTTCATCGTCCGAGGAGGACAGAGGCTGTACGACGCCAGTGAGCTCGGCATCCTCTTGAGCCTGGGACTGGGACTCCTCAGCGTCTGCTGCTGTGTCCCTATCATCACCTGTTTTTGGGAGACACAAACAATGTATTTCATGTTTCTGCAGGCATCAGTGGTTGACACACCTGACAGTTGTGACTGTGCCTCGGGGTGCGGGCCTGTACATTGTATTGTCCTAAGTCGTCACAGTCAGGGGTTGATATTGGTGTGGCACATTGTCCTGCATTATTTGGGCATTTCTATGTATTCTCTGGGGTGTGAACATGGTCTGCATTGATTGTGTTTGGTTGACAGCCAGACCTCCTTCCCACCCACCCACCCACCCAGTCAGTTATCCCACCATGGAACGTGCTTGCATTGCAGGGAGTGGAAGTTGTCTCTCAGGATGTCAGTCAGTGGTGTCCTGCTGTTTGTTGGTGCACAGTTGCCAGCAGGGCCTTGTGCTCCCCACAGCAGTAGCCAGTGTCAGCCATCTTGTGAGTCCTTCTCCACTCCCTGTGATGTGAGCATGGTTCAGGGTGGTGTTGATGGGACAGTTGTGGGGGTGAGCAATGTCTGTGACTACGACTCCCATCATGCTATTGCCTCCACCCCCTTCCCAGCATGCCCATGCTTCCTTCCTTTTGACTCTGCTTCCCTGTGGGGTGGGCTGGCTGTGCTGACAGGATGGCTGGGAGTGTTGTCCTGGCAGTTGTTTGGCTAAGAGTCCCAAGAGTGTCCCTGTGCTTCACACAACATAACCCAGGGTGGTGGTGCTTTGTGGGATCTTGTGTTAGGATGGAGGGCATTGCATTCTACCAGGTGGGTACTGTGGAGTTTGTGTTGGGGGGGTGAGGGGAGGTGCTGGTGACTATAGTCAGTGCTGCAAGTCCCCCTTCCCACCCAGCCAGCCAGCCAGATATCCCACCATGGAACGTGCTTGCATTGCAGGGAGTGGAAGTTGTCTCTCAGGATGTCAGTCAGTGGTGTCCTGCTGTTTGTTGGTGCACAGTTGGCAGCAGGGCCTTGTGCTCCCCACAGCAGTAGCCAGTGTCAGCCATCTTGTGAGTCCTTCTCCACTCCCTGTGATGTGAGCATGGTTCAGGGTGGTGTTGATGGGACAGTTGTGGGGGTGAGCAATGTCTGTGACTACGACTCCCATCATGCTATTGCCTCCACCCCCTTCCCAGCATGCCCATGCTTCCTTCCTTTTGACTCTGCTTCCCTGTGGGGTGGGCTGGCTGTGCTGACAGGATGGCTGGGAGTGTTGTCCTGGCAGTTGTTTGGCTAAGAGTCCCAAGAGTGTCCCTGTGCTTCACACAACATAACCCAGGGTGGTGGTGCTTTGTGGGATCTTGTGTTAGGATGGAGGGCATTGCATTCTACCAGGTGGGTACTGTGGAGTTTGTGTTGGGGGGGGGTGAGGGGAGGTGCTGGTGACTATAGTCAGTGCTGCAAGTCCCCCTTCCCACCCAGCCAGCCAGATATCCCACCATGGAACGTGCTTGCATTGCAGGGAGTGGAAGTTGTCTCTCAGGATGTCAGTCAGTGGTGTCCTGCTGTTTGTTGGTGCACAGTTGCCAGCAGGGCCTTGTGCTCCCCACAGCAGTAGCCAGTGTCAGCCATCTTGTGAGTCCTTCTCCACTCCCTGTGATGTGAGCATGGTTCAGGGTGGTGTTGATGGGACAGTTGTGGGGGTGAGCAATGTCTGTGACTACGACTCCCATCATGCTATTGCCTCCACCCCCTTCCCAGCATGCCCATGCTTCCTTCCTTTTGACTCTGCTTCCCTGTGGGGTGGGCTGGCTGTGCTGACAGGATGGCTGGGAGTGTTGTCCTGGCAGTTGTTTGGCTAAGAGTCCCAAGAGTGTCCCTGTGCTTCACACAACATAACCCAGGGTGGTGGTGCTTTGTGGGATCTTGTGTTAGGATGGAGGGCATTGCATTCTACCAGGTGGGTACTGTGGAGTTTGTGTTGGGGGGGTGAGGGGAGGTGCTGGTGACTATAGTCAGTGCTGCAAGTCCCCCTTCCCACCCAGCCAGCCAGCCAGATATCCCACCATGGAACGTGCTTGCATTGCAGGGAGTGGAAGTTGTCTCTCAGGATGTCAGTCAGTGGTGTCCTGCTGTTTGTTGGTGCACAGTTGCCAGCAGGGCCTTGTGCTCCCCACAGCAGTAGCCAGTGTCAGCCATCTTGTGAGTCCTTCTCCACTCCCTGTGATGTGAGCATGGTTCAGGGTGGTGTTGATGGGACAGTTGTGGGGGTGAGCAATGTCTGTGACTACGACTCCCATCATGCTATTGCCTCCACCCCCTTCCCAGCATGCCCATGCTTCCTTCCTTTTGACTCTGCTTCCCTGTGGGGTGGGCTGGCTGTGCTGACAGGATGGCTGGGAGTGTTGTCCTGGCAGTTGTTTGGCTAAGAGTCCCAAGAGTGTCCCTGTGCTTCACACAACATAACCCAGGGTGGTGGTGCTTTGTGGGATCTTGTGTTAGGATGGAGGGCATTGCATTCTACCAGGTGGGTACTGTGGAGTTTGTGTTGGGGGGGGGTGAGGGGAGGTGCTGGTGACTATAGTCAGTGCTGCAAGTCCCCCTTCCCACCCAGCCAGCCAGATATCCCACCATGGAACGTGCTTGCATTGCAGGGAGTGGAAGTTGTCTCTCAGGATGTCAGTCAGTGGTGTCCTGCTGTTTGTTGGTGCACAGTTGCCAGCAGGGCCTTGTGCTCCCCACAGCAGTAGCCAGTGTCAGCCATCTTGTGAGTCCTTCTCCACTCCCTGTGATGTGAGCATGGTTCAGGGTGGTGTTGATGGGACAGTTGTGGGGGTGAGCAATGTCTGTGACTACGACTCCCATCATGCTATTGCCTCCACCCCCTTCCCAGCATGCCCATGCTTCCTTCCTTTGACTCTGCTTCCCTGTGGGGTGGGCTGGCTGTGCTGACAGGATGGCTGGGAGTGTTGTCCTGGCAGTTGTTTGGCTAAGAGTCCCAAGAGTGTCCCTGTGCTTCACACAACATAACCCAGGGTGGTGGTGCTTTGTGGGATCTTGTGTTAGGATGGAGGGCATTGCATTCTACCAGGTGGGTACTGTGGAGTTTGTGTTGGGGGGGGTGAGGGGAGGTGCTGGTGACTATAGTCAGTGCTGCAAGTCCCCCTTCCCACCCAGCCAGCCAGATATCCCACCATGGAACGTGCTTGCATTGCAGGGAGTGGAAGTTGTCTCTCAGGATGTCAGTCAGTGGTGTCCTGCTGTTTGTTGGTGCACAGTTGGCAGCAGGGCCTTGTGCTCCCCACAGCAGTAGCCAGTGTCAGCCATCTTGTGAGTCCTTCTCCACTCCCTGTGATGTGAGCATGGTTCAGGGTGGTGTTGATGGGACAGTTGTGGGGGTGAGCAATGTCTGTGACTACGACTCCCATCATGCTATTGCCTCCACCCCCTTCCCAGCATGCCCATGCTTCCTTCCTTTTGACTCTGCTTCCCTGTGGGGTGGGCTGGCTGTGCTGACAGGATGGCTGGGAGTGTTGTCCTGGCAGTTGTTTGGCTAAGAGTCCCAAGAGTGTCCCTGTGCTTCACACAACATAACCCAGGGTGGTGGTGCTTTGTGGGATCTTGTGTTAGGATGGAGGGCATTGCATTCTACCAGGTGGGTACTGTGGAGTTTGTGTTGGGGGGGGTGAGGGGAGGTGCTGGTGACTATAGTCAGTGCTGCAAGTCCCCTTCCCACCCAGCCAGCCAGCCAGATATCCCACCATGGAACGTGCTTGCATTGCAGGGAGTGGAAGTTGTCTCTCAGGATGTCAGTCAGTGGTGTCCTGCTGTTTGTTGGTGCACAGTTGGCAGCAGGGCCTTGTGCTCCCCACAGCAGTAGCCAGTGTCAGCCATCTTGTGAGTCCTTCTCCACTCCCTGTGATGTGAGCATGGTTCAGGGTGGTGTTGATGGGACAGTTGTGGGGGTGAGCAATGTCTGTGACTACGACTCCCATCATGCTATTGCCTCCACCCCCCTTCCCAGCATGCCCATGCTTCCTTCCTTTTGACTCTGCTTCCCTGTGGGGTGGGCTGGCTGTGCTGACAGGATGGCTGGGAGTGTTGTCCTGGCAGTTGTTTGGCTAAGAGTCCCAAGAGTGTCCCTGTGCTTCACACAACATAACCCAGGGTGGTGGTGCTTTGTGGGATCTTGTGTTAGGATGGAGGGCATTGCATTCTACCAGGTGGGTACTGTGGAGTTTGTGTTGGGGGGGGGTGAGGGGAGGTGCTGGTGACTATAGTCAGTGCTGCAAGTCCCCCTTCCCACCCAGCCAGCCAGATATCCCACCATGGAACGTGCTTGCATTGCAGGGAGTGGAAGTTGTCTCTCAGGATGTCAGTCAGTGGTGTCCTGCTGTTTGTTGGTGCACAGTTGCCAGCAGGGCCTTGTGCTCCCCACAGCAGTAGCCAGTGTCAGCCATCTTGTGAGTCCTTCTCCACTCCCTGTGATGTGAGCATGGTTCAGGGTGGTGTTGATGGGACAGTTGTGGGGGTGAGCAATGTCTGTGACTACGACTCCCATCATGCTATTGCCTCCACCCCCTTCCCAGCATGCCCATGCTTCCTTCCTTTTGACTCTGCTTCCCTGTGGGGTGGGCTGGCTGTGCTGACAGGATGGCTGGGAGTGTTGTCCTGGCAGTTGTTTGGCTAAGAGTCCCAAGAGTGTCCCTGTGCTTCACACAACATAACCCAGGGTGGTGGTGCTTTGTGGGATCTTGTGTTAGGATGGAGGGCATTGCATTCTACCAGGTGGGTACTGTGGAGTTTGTGTTGGGGGGGGTGAGGGGAGGTGCTGGTGACTATAGTCAGTGCTGCAAGTCCCCCTTCCCACCCAGCCAGCCAGCCAGATATCCCACCATGGAACGTGCTTGCATTGCAGGGAGTGGAAGTTGTCTCTCAGGATGTCAGTCAGTGGTGTCCTGCTGTTTGTTGGTGCACAGTTGGCAGCAGGGCCTTGTGCTCCCCACAGCAGTAGCCAGTGTCAGCCATCTTGTGAGTCCTTCTCCACTCCCTGTGATGTGAGCATGGTTCAGGGTGGTGTTGATGGGACAGTTGTGGGGGTGAGCAATGTCTGTGACTACGACTCCCATCATGCTATTGCCTCCACCCCCTTCCCAGCATGCCCATGCTTCCTTCCTTTTGACTCTGCTTCCCTGTGGGGTGGGCTGGCTGTGCTGACAGGATGGCTGGGAGTGTTGTCCTGGCAGTTGTTTGGCTAAGAGTCCCAAGAGTGTCCCTGTGCTTCACACAACATAACCCAGGGTGGTGGTGCTTTGTGGGATCTTGTGTTAGGATGGAGGGCATTGCATTCTACCAGGTGGGTACTGTGGAGTTTGTGTTGGGGGGGGTGAGGGGAGGTGCTGGTGACTATAGTCAGTGCTGCAAGTCCCCCTTCCCACCCAGCCAGCCAGATATCCCACCATGGAACGTGCTTGCATTGCAGGGAGTGGAAGTTGTCTCTCAGGATGTCAGTCAGTGGTGTCCTGCTGTTTGTTGGTGCACAGTTGCCAGCAGGGCCTTGTGCTCCCCACAGCAGTAGCCAGTGTCAGCCATCTTGTGAGTCCTTCTCCACTCCCTGTGATGTGAGCATGGTTCAGGGTGGTGTTGATGGGACAGTTGTGGGGGTGAGCAATGTCTGTGACTACGACTCCCATCATGCTATTGCCTCCACCCCCTTCCCAGCATGCCCATGCTTCCTTCCTTTGACTCTGCTTCCCTGTGGGGTGGGCTGGCTGTGCTGACAGGATGGCTGGGAGTGTTGTCCTGGCAGTTGTTTGGCTAAGAGTCCCAAGAGTGTCCCTGTGCTTCACACAACATAACCCAGGGTGGTGGTGCTTTGTGGGATCTTGTGTTAGGATGGAGGGCATTGCATTCTACCAGGTGGGTACTGTGGAGTTTGTGTTGGGGGGGGTGAGGGGAGGTGCTGGTGACTATAGTCAGTGCTGCAAGTCCCCCTTCCCACCCAGCCAGCCAGATATCCCACCATGGAACGTGCTTGCATTGCAGGGAGTGTAAGTTGTCTCTCAGGATGTCAGTCAGTGGTGTCCTGCTGTTTGTTGGTGCACAGTTGGCAGCAGGGCCTTGTGCTCCCCACAGCAGTAGCCAGTGTCAGCCATCTTGTGAGTCCTTCTCCACTCCCTGTGATGTGAGCATGGTTCAGGGTGGTGTTGATGGGACAGTTGTGGGGGGGCAATATGTGTGACTGCGACTCCCATGATGCTATTGGCTACACTGACTTGGCCAGCATACACAGAATTCCTTCCTTTGAGTGGTCTTCACTGTGTGTTGGTGTTGTTGTGGTGGCTACATGTGTGGATGTGTGTGTTAGTTCTATTTGTGCCACTGCCTAGCTGTAGTTGTGGTTGTGTTTGTACATGTGTTGGCACAGTTGGATGTGACTTTTTTGATGGCATGTGTTGTGTTTATCTGACTGACATACACATTTTGGGATGATTCTGTTCTAGTTGCTGTGTAATTGCTATGAGTGCATGGTTTGACTCTCCCCTTGACAGTGATGTGTGTGTTTTGTGGCAGTTTATTGTGTACATTTGTTGTGTACTCACCAGGCTCTGGGATGTTCTCTAGTCCATATACGCTCACTGGCGGAAGGATGGCCCGCACCTTCTCCTCCCAGGGCCTGAGGTATATTGGCTTGGCAGGAGGGCCACTGCCGGTGTGTTGGCTGTTGATGTAGTCTATCTTCAGCAGGTCCCGTACCCTCCTGCGCACGTCATACCACCTGTTCTGGATGTCCGTCTTTGTGCGCCGACATGGTGATTGGGCGTTCACCCTGTTGATGATCCTCTCCCACATCTTGGTTTTCTGCGACATGGGGGTCTGTTGGACCAGAGTGCCAAACAGCTGTGGCTCCACCCTGAGGATCTCGTCTACCATGACTTCCAATTCACTATCTAGGAACTTGGGATTCTTCTTGGGGGGCATGGTGATGGGTGGTGATGGTGGGTGATGTGTGTGTTGGTGTGCAGGTGAGGGTGTGTGGGTGTGTGTTGTGCTGGGTGTATGTGAGGTAGGTATTTGTTGGTGTGCTGATGGTGTGTGGCTTGTGTGAGGGATGAGCTGTGGGTGTGTGGTTGCTTTCTCTTGGGTGCTGGCAGTGGAATGGCATTTGCAAAGGCTCATGGTAGTGATTTGTGTCCTTTATATAGGTGGAGTTGTGGGTGTGTCTTTGTTCTCTGTCCCCACCCCCCCAGTATTTATTGGCTTGGTAATTGCTTGTTTGGCCTTTTTTGGTTGGTTTTTCCTTTGTGCTGTTTGTGTATGTTGGAAACGTTCTTGTGACCGAGTCGGACCCTGCATTGGTCTCGTACGGTGTTTTCCGTTTCATTCACGCTGTGTTTGTGCAGTTTTGTATGCTGCGTACGCGTCGGTCGCGGTGTATTGTGTTGCTTCGGCTCGGTTTTGTATGCGTGTCGGTCGTACGGCTTGTCCTCCGTCCGACTCGGTCGTGTTTTCGCGCCTTGCATCGTACTTTGCGGTTTGGAGTTGGCGGGTACGATTCGGTCGGATTTGTTCCGGGTGCGTGTCGGTCGGTTGGATTCGCGTGTTTTTCCGGCCGGATTGCTATTTTCCGAGCGGCTCGGTCGGTCGGCTTGGTTTCCTAACGTGTCGGTCGGATTTATCGCGGCTTGCATCGTACTTGGCGTGTCGGGCGCCACTGGTACGTGTCGGTCGGTAATTTTTCCGGCTCCGAGTCGGTCGGTGCTTTTTCCGGCCCGAATCGGAATCGACCCCAGAGAAGGAGAAAACAAAAGGTGGGGGAGCCGGAGGTCAGGCTGCAGGGAGAGCTTTGGGAATTCTCTCCTGCTGTTTTATGCCTGCCCTGCAGGTATTTAAACGACTTCCATTAGCATTTCTAAAGACCAAAAACACGTCTTTAAAAAAGCATTTGGAAGCGCAGCGTCATCACCATCCGCCGCACTTCAAAGGCTCCAATGAAGCATTGAATGAATGCAGTGGAATCCTTTGTAGTGCGCGCTGATTTTAGGTGTCTGCACGGAGGGAAACATAGGCGTGCGCGCCTGCTCAGGCGCGCAGTTTACAGGGAACCATGGTGGCGCCTATCTCCTAGTGGAGATTTTGTCGACGTCAAGAGTCTACTGCGTCGTCGTCGAGCCACGCAAAGGGGGTCCTGCGTTGTCCTCAAGCTCTGTTGAAGTGAATGAAATGGGTCATCGTCGACCTGCGCAGAGTTGTCGTCGAACCGTGCAAGCTGTGGAGTCTCCATCATCAAGCAGCCTGTGCATCAGCGTTGAAGGGCGATGCAGAGGAGATTGTTACGCAGTCGAGGCAATGCGTCATTTATTTTAGAAATCAGCAGTAGGACCTACTTCTGAGGCCCCGGACTGTAAGGGGCACCTCAGGTAAGGGTAGGTCTGACAGATGGCAGAGTCCAGCAGCACCAGCAGGACTGCAGGAAGTATTTTGTGTCCCTGAGACTTTAGAATACAGGAGGCAAGCCAGCAAGCCCTTGGAGTCACTCTGGATTCAAGTGAGAGGCGTCCAGTGATTGTCCTCAGCAGGGCAGAGATCAGCAGGCAGCAGGGCAGCTCAGCAAAGCAGAGAAGCAGTTCCTCAAAATTGAGCAAAGTGTAATCCTTACACCACGGCAGTCTTTACTCCAGCAGAGTTCTTCCCAAGTACAGAAGTGTACTGATTTGGTAGGTCAGAGCCCTAGTACTTATACCCAAAAGTGCCTTTGATGTGGCAAACAGCATTTACATTGCATGCGATACATCGCATGCCATTACAACGCAGTTGTTGCAGCGACCGTGCTGTTACATCGCGAATCATTACATCGCAAGTCGTTACGACTTGCTGTAGGGGACAGGAGGTGTTGGATTTACAATCCAACACCTTCCCTGCTGTTGCACAAACTCGAGTAGGAATAGTATATTATACTATACCTAAGTCCAGCGCGCCCCCTACAGCAAGTCGTTGTAATGACTTGCGATGTAATGGTTTGGCAATGTAACAACGCGGTCATTGTAACGACTGCGTTGTAATGGCATGCGATGTATCGCATGCGTAGTAAAGACATATATTCCTTTGATGTAGGAGGTGACTTCAAAGGAGTTCTCAGAAGTGCACAACGATCTCTTTCAACCTAGTCCTGTCTGCCAGGCTATCTGTGGGGAGTAATCAGCCCTTTGTGTGAGGACAAGACACAGCCTATTCAGATGTAAGTGTGAGACATCTCTTCTTCTTCTTGCTCAGGAAGTCTATCAGAATGCAGATGAATGCAGATGAGTCCACTGTCACACCCAGACCTTCCTGTGCTTTTTACTGTCTAGAGGGAATGCTCAAAATGCAGCTGTCACCCAGCCCAGACATGTATTGGCGACAGGCACACAGAGCAACGTTAAGAGCAGATAGGTGTCTAATTTCTAAAAGTGGCATTTCTAAAATCGTTATGTCAAACCCACCTTTACCACTAAAGAGGATTTATCATCACCATCCCCGGGGCTAGGCCTTTATATATTTTCTTTTTTCAAAAGGGGAGGGGGCCGCATGGCTTGCCTCCCAGGCCGATTTTGACACCAGGGACCCCATCCCCCAGGGCCAGGCCTTTTCTTTTTTTAAAATATTTTCTTTGAAGGGAGGGGGGCTGAGTGGCAGGAGCCTGCATTTGCTTTTTTAAAAGATTTGCAGTGGATTCACGGATCCACCTGCGGGTATTCCTATCCATCCCACTTTTCATTATTTTTATCTTTTTTTCTGGGACTCGGTTTCAACCAGGAAGTGTTGGCAGTCAAGCAAACTTTAATAGGATCCATGAGTCCACTGCAATGACTCGCGCCTCCAGATACTCATATTGTTTTAAGTTGGGTATCTGAAAAACTACTGAACGGATTTACACCAGATCACAAAAAGCATGCTTTCTGGACCAACATCTAGATTTCTGCCAAATCTGGTGTAATTCTGTTCAGCAGTTTGGGCTGTAGTTGTCTTCAAAAAATGAAAAATCCGATAGACAACATGGGGAAAACGTGTTTTGAGACCCCTCTTTTTTCTTGGCCCCGCTTGACAGATCACCCCGACACTTTCCACACAGCAGCTGAACCAAAAAGGGGACGTTTTGGGAAAACGTCATGGAGATTCATCAAGCAGTGCCAAAGTTATTGGCAAAACAGAAAATGCTTTTCCTATGGAAACTTTAGTCCTAACTATAACTACCTAATGGCTATATACACATGTTTATATCTATACATAGATAGATAGATAAATAGATAGATATATAGATAGATAGATACACATACATATATGTGTGCTTTTGTTATACACACAGAAACCTACATTTTCATTTGTTCCATTTTACAGTTATATGTTTGTCATCTTTTTCACATACTCTATGCTTTCTTCATCATGTGCTAAAATTAATCTAGGTGTTGGTCATATGGGGTCTTTTGACCTTTTAAGTAGAAACAGCTTGTTTAATTTATATATATACATACATACCATTTTCAAAGAAATGGAACAAAAAGCCAGATATATCACCTCGCAGAAAGGGAATATTTATTACACACAATGAAGAACCATTTCTCCTGCATGACA